>JAJONR010000093.1:0-27669 GCA_029582245.1 Solanum etuberosum
AGCAACTAATATTCGCCAATATCAAGTAACAAAACATGGAATCAACGCCAATATACGATGTACAAGTTTTGGAAAGAACTAGAGTGTGTGCATAATGATTGAGGTTTCAACTCAAATAGGCAAATATTAATCACAACCAAATTGATTGATACATGAATAGCGTTTGGTCTAGGCTACATTCGATATTCTCTCAAACTATCAAACATATGTCCCTGGAATTATCTCGAACTCCAAGACCTTTTTCAATAAAACACCAAACATTGCTTGAGTAGATAGACTATCTCTAGCTCATATCATTAAATGAAAAATTACTGGAATTATCACATCCGTGGCTCAAACCCATATAATAATTTCAACAAGTCCTCACTATTGAGCTTACCCAACTCCATTTTATTTTCTCAAACCAAAATGGTGTAAGAGAGTACAATCAATATTTGCAATCACTGATTCTTAGATAAAAAATTCAAGATAACAATAGATCCATGTAATACAATTAATTTTAGAATTGATTAATCAATATCCATTTGGGGTTTTACAACCCATCAAGAACAGACACTTAGCTAAGGATTTAACAGCTCATAAACGAAGAAATAGAGACAATACTCACATAGGAAATCTCCATTTCAAGAAAATGTGTTTTGCAAAATCTGAAATCCAAGCTTAGAGTGATACAAATATGAGTTTTCTTTCTGTACAAACTAACAAGTTCTTCACTATACTCTCTGAATATTTTTCACCAAAAAGGAACTTCTCTTATACTATCCCTAATTGGGAAGAAGATAAAGGCACATAATTACACAAATTCTCATTTTATCCTTGGAACCTTCTAAAGGAAGCACTAAATTCTTTAATTGTGTTTTTTCCCTTCATATTTCGTATTTGAATTTGCGCTAGATCGGCGAAACGACGATCTAGGATTACGGAGCGCCAATCACTTTGCCGAGTCGACTTTGTGTTCTCTCACAAGAGAATCAGCGTTGGGATTAGTGAGTCACCAATCAAGTATATTGTACCACGTCAATTGAAGTACTGGTACTAAGGCTGCTTTGCTCCATTCAAATCAATTTTTAGCCAGCGAGACACTTGTTGGTTCCTGCGGGACACCAGTTCCTTCGCTGGTGTGCTTCAATGATTTTAGTTTTAAATCCACCAAACTTGCACTATTGCTTGTCCTCAAGCAAAACACTCACTAAACATAAAATTCAAGCTCATCTACACTCAAGATGGATTTATACAATTATGCACTTGACTCAAAACAATAAAAACAAAAAACCAAAAATTAAATTCACTAGGAATTTTTTTTTTTCTTTTTTAAAAAACACTTCTTTTAATTTTCGCACAATTCTGGGCCAATCTTTCATTGAAGCACAATTCCAAAGCATCTCAAGTCAATGGCATCAACCTTCAAGGTTTGCCTAGTGATTTATGATAATTTATTGCATTCACGCAACTCAATTAAAATCAAGATTTTACAACAATTCCACTCACATAAGAGAGAATACCACACACAATTAAGAATGCCATTTTCAGGAATTATTAATCATGCAAAAATATTCACTTTCACAAAAGAATTCAAGTACACATACCTTGAACCATAGGCTTGACCTCTATGTAGATCACCACTAATGTAGATTGACAAGGCTCAAAATTTCCAACAACTTGCGGGCTTAACTTAGTCTTGGGCAAAAGGTGTGAAATTATTTGGAAAAGTGACTAAGATGACTCCCTAATGCTTTCACTTCTTAATTGAGCACACTGCTCACATTTTTGGCTTTGCTTTTCTCCTTATTTCTCCCTTTTTATGATGTTCACTCATTCCAACCTCCATTCTTCTTTTCACTTGACACATGTGCACACATTGAGCTAACACCCACAATTTTTATTTCTTTAATTTATAACATCTTTTCAGCACTTTTCATTTTGACGCTTATGATGCTATTTTCTTTTAGCTCAAAACTTTTTGTTCTATTGGTGCACAAACCTCCAAGCTTTGGTTTTTACATACATTTCAAATCATTCACTTTTTACCCCTCAAACTTAGGCTTTTAGCCTATATCACAAACCATTAGAACCAAGAGATACATGAGGGTGTCAAGATAGAGGGTTGCAATGGTTCAAGGTATGCGGCATAGTGGCCCCAAAAAATTGGTTTAGGCTTAATGAAATTTTTTGGATGGAATGACTAGTCAAAAAGTGTCTAGGTTCATCTTTCAAGTTAAGTCAAATATAGAATTTCGCCTTGAAATACATTTTGGGGCAAGTTCTAGACAACATGCATATACAAGAATGAATCAAATCCTTTTCGCACAGGGCATTACAATCCAACAAAACATCAAGCTAGTCTCAAAATTAATTAAGTCAAATAACTTTTTACAAACTACAATAGGAAGAGTGTTACTTCTGCTTGTAAGTCACAAATCCAAAACAAGAATGTATGTGACATGACAAAAGATTGGTATCAATTCACTTTTTCCTATTTTGAAATCATTTTAAACCTTCCTTTACCAATTACATTTTTTAGTGGTCCCTCTTGCAAGAGGTGCGACACAAGACTCAGTTTAAACTAAAACTTGACATTTTCCCTTAAGAATGCCGCCTCTCAATCCATCATAGGAAAACGCCAACCCGGTTTGACACAAAAAGCCTAAAGGAAAATAAAAAGGTAAAGAAAATTTTTGCTCCTTAGGAAAGAATTGTGGCATAAAGAAAATCCTTTAAGAGTTTATTCGAGTAACTACTATTCACAAAGATGATATTGAATCATGCGCCATATATTCATTGAGAGAACACAACCTTTTTGAAGACGCTAAGCGCGAATTTGAGCACAAGTAGTAAAATAATAGAACAACGTAAGACCGATCCAAATATTAATAATTTCGTTCAGTGATTTTTTTAGTTGAATATGTGGTGTCTTTTAACCTTTCATACTCACATTGGTTTGAGGAATCCGAAAGAGGTTGAGTATGTGGCAGTTTAGATCCATCCTGAGTGGCTTGCTCTCCCTCTACAAGGTTGTTCGAGGTAAGTATCTCCTAAAATGTTCCAAAGGCTTGCGTCCTTCTCTTCTTAATCTGGGGTGCCTCAGCATCCCGCTTTCGGCTATGTTCAATCATGTCGACTCCATTCATCATCACATCAGCAGGAAAATAAAGGATATTTTTAGCTACACATAACTTTCTCACCAACATAGGAAAAGGCATAGAGAGGTTATTTTGGTGGGCCTTCCTTTTCATTGGAATAGTCATCACTTCGGCATGATTTATGTGGATCCTTGACATTATGCACAAGATGAAAATAGTTGTCTCATCCGTTTCGTCAATGGATACCTCTAACTCTCAAGAGAAACGCTAGTCGAAGGTTAAGGATTATTGAATTTCCTCATATGACGAGTGTTGCACTTGCAAAACACAAGGTGACCATTGTGAAGCGCAAGTGCTTCATAGTCACCTTCCATGACCAAAATGGTGTAAGTTCAGCTAAAAAATTCAACAATCAATTTCAATGGGTACTCAGACATCCCCAAATAATTCTCAAGGAAATTTCAAACAACTTTTGATTACTTCTCTGAAGAAGGATATCACTCTGTCTATCATTAGGGAATCATCAAGTGTACAAGCAAGCAATTTGAACAATTTAACACCTCTCATTCAAAATTTTATCCTCACCACAAGATAACAATCACTTAAATAAGATCTACAACACATATCAATGTTACCCATTCAAAATTTTTAGAAGAAAACACAAATATTCATATAATGACGAATTTACCCTAAGGAGTGACATCACCCAAGTATAATTGCACCTCTAGACTTTGTGGTTCTAGCCACCCATCACAAAGTGCAAAGAAATTGTACCTTTCATAAAGCAGCCATGGGTAACATGAAATTAGGCAATTATAAGCAATACCAACTTTGAATTCAACTTCAGTTGTCAATTTCAAGAGCAAAGTTAAAACCCTAAAACTAAAAGTGCTCTTCATAAAGTAAAGTATTTCTCTCTCTAAAACTCTGTAGAAAAAGTGCTTAGACCAATCTCTCTAAAAGATTCAGAACCCTTCTTTCTCTCTCCTTTGGGCTATTTATAGTTCCCCAAAATTCATTGCGTGACCATTTCGGCGACGTTAGCTGGGCTCGCCGAGCATATTCGATGGATCGCTGTTTGCTTCTTAGCTTGCCTTTCTCTTGTTTTAGGCTTCAAGTGTTTGAACCTCAGTCGGTGAGCTCGTTTGAGTCTACATTTCACATTAGGTGAATTACCGAGTCCACTTTTGTTTGCTTTTTAAGCCTTCAATTTTTCTTCAAGTTCTGTCACCTTCGGTGATGGTCATCTTGTTCGCCCTTTGCATTCGGCGAGTCGCTGTTCCTCTTTGAGTTCACTGAACTACCTCAATTAATTCAAGTGTTGAGCACTGTCAATTTGGGGGAGGTCATGCCAGTTGGGCGATCCGCCCTTTTTGGTAGGCAATCAACAATGTGGAGTTTACACTTCTTTTCATGTTTTTGGCTATTCTTTCAAACATTCATCCTTGCCTTGTCCCTTGACCTTCATAGCTGCAAGTCATCAAATATCATTAGAATATGACATAATTAGGCATTGAGGACACTAATTGTTGAACTAAATAGGCCTCAAATGAGTGTAAATCTACCACTCATCAACACTCCAAACCTAAACTCTTGCTTATCCTCAAGTAAATCAAGAGAACAATCAGTTCAAGAAGGGTGTCTATAAAAGTTCTCAATGAGAGCTAACATGCAAGTGTCATTACAAGACTATTCTCAATAACATGTGATACTCAATCATGATAAAAAAGCTTCAAATGATGACTAGCCAGTGTCAAATCAAGCTCAATCTCACTATAGTTTATTTTCTAATGCATGACAATGTTTCAAAAAATGCATTCAAGTGCCCTCACATCAAGAACGATTCCATACTCTCACAAAGAAATTTAACAAAGAAGTTAGGAATCAATACAACTCTCACTCTACCAAAATAGAAATACATGCAAGCTTCATCCCATAGGTTTGTCCATATTTTCTAGTCATCACACAACCTAGTTCATGCAAGATCTCAATTATCTTTTAGGCTTGTAATGGAGCTGAGGGTTAAGGTATGGTCCATTTGGCTCAGTGACTTCACCTTTTCAAAGCATTATTGCAATTATATTCACCTCTTCTCAAGTTCTTTTCATACCTTTTCATTTGATAACACAACTTTGACTTGTCAATCATTTTATTGGAAACCCCTTTTTATTTCACCAAACTCTCTTTATCATTTCAATTTTTTCCGAAGGTTGTTCATCACAATCATTCTCTTCCCTTTTTATTTTTTCATAAGGAGGGATTCCTTCTTTTTGTAACACACTTCAAAGTTAATTCTCATCTCATTTTTCTGTCTTTCACTTGGCTTTCCTTCCTCCTTCCTTCCACACAAAAGCCTAAGTTGGTTATTCAAACAAACCAATGCTTCAAAAAGGATTTTGAGTGAGAAGTTAGGGGCAATTTGGTAAAAGAGTTTTCAATATGGTTGTCAACAAATGGTTTAGGATCAAATGGTGCCAAACTGGATGCACACCCTCACAAGGTAGTCACAAAAATGATATGAAAATTTGGGTTACCTCTCAAAGTTTCTGTCAAAGATCATTCCTTGCATTCACCCAAGCTAGAAAATCGGACCAACGGGGCAAATTTCCAGGATTGAACCAGCATGCTTCCAAGAAAACCTTACCACACATGACACTTTAAACACAATAATTTAGCACAGCCTGAAAAGATCAAAAGCTTACGTGCGTTGTTCATTGCAAGGCTCACATCAAAACACATCTAGTCAACACAAGATCCAAAAAGATCATTCAAAAGTGCAACCACATCGATTTCTTCTTGCAACATAAACACAAAACACCATTCTCATCATGAGTACTATTCAAGATATCAATATTGAACATAATCGATTCTTGAATTATTATCAATGAAAACCTAAGCATTTCAACGATTTCCCAAACTCACGGGGCAAAAGAAAATTGAGGAAGAGACAAAATGAGATAACCCAATCAAACCACTATAATAGAAACAAACAAAATACTACAATCATCCAAAAATAAAACTGAAAGTAACAAAATACAATAAAAAGGGGAATATTGTCACAAGTGCCCTCACCCCACAAAAATAGTAACAGTAGTGCCCTCAATGCTAAATAAAGTAAAAGAGTACGGGAGGAGAGGTAAAAGTTACCCTGACAGGCTATGCCTGTGGAGCGCTCTCATCTGGAGTCTCATGAGGAGTGGCATCATCTTGGGAATCGGTGCCCAGTAAAATGATCACTCAATATATCTTTAGACCTCAGCTGGCTTACATCAGCCCATAAAGTATATATCTCCCCCTCATCAAAGATAGCACATCTGAACTACCTTCAGCCTTCTCATGGGCCTCTAAATAGCATGATCAATTATCTGGGGCAAATCCATATCAACCCTCGCAGCCCTCACATTTGTAGATCGGGCAAGATTTCCAATTTTATAGATCATAGGCTGGGTCAAGGGGGGTCGAGAGATAGCAGCGCTGCAGGTGCAAAAGCAGCACAAGTGGAAGGTACTGAGGAAGGCTGGGGTATACTTGACTGCTCCACAGAAGGAGCGAATGGAGTGGCCTCAGTAGCAAGTGTGGCAGGATCAACCACGAGTGTAGTGTTTGGTGGTGGCAAATTTCTCTGAGCCGCATCATCTTATAGATAATCAACGTCAATCCTCTGAATCTCATTGGAGGAGGCTAGGTTGATCCTTACATCTATTTTCCCCTGAAAGGGAACTCCCGCCTCTTCACACAGTTGTGTGATCAAGAACGGGAATAGAATGGAGGTCTGCTCTTGCCAGACCCTCAATATTATCTCCTCAACAATAAGTCCACCAGCGTTGATCTCTGTCCTATCCATGAACACAACAATACGTGATTCCTATTAACTCTACAATCTACCCACATTCTTTTTCTACCCTTGGGTACTTAGACTTCCCCCCAATTATCACAACTTATTACTCAAATTTGACAATTTACCCTTAAGAAAGTCATCACTCCATGTATCATTGGGTAAAAACATACCGTCAAAGTAAAATTGGGCTAATCAGACTTCATCCACATGAAATTCAACAAAGAAACATATTTTGTGAGAGTGAGAGCGTAAATTAGGAAAATTGGCCTTTGATAAAATAAAATGTTGTGACCATGACTTATGTTGAGAGAAAAGTCATACAAAAATTACGAGGGCACTCATGACACATGCTTGGGTGTATTGTTGTTTGTATGTTTATACATGATTGCATTGGCTGCTGAAAATTGGGAATAGTCGATCATTAAGGTTTTATTATGTCTAATGGGGTAATATGGTTGTATTAAAATATGTATATGATTGCATGAAGTGTGAGCTACAAAAGCATGATTAAATTTGTTTGGTTGATTTTAGTGCCGGTGGAAAAGTTCTTAGGTGTTAATGGTGAGTTGATAGTGAAAAGTATAGAGAGTTGTTTGAGGACGAACAAAGGTCTAAGTGTTGGGTGGTGATCTTGTGCATATTTATCTTCCCAACTACTATGATTTACCTGCATGTATCTTATGTTTCGAGAGTGTTATTTATGCAATTTGCTATGGTTTGATGAATATTGCAATGTTTCCACATTAAGATACATGATTAGTTCATGTAGGAATTTAGAGGGTATTTCAGCGCATGGGAAGCATGGAAAAAAGGAAAAAGAGAATTAGAAAGATCACTAAGGACTGGCTAGAAGAAGGCACGACGCGCCAGGGGAAAACTTCTGTGACCCCTGTGCTAGCGCAATGCACGCGCACCATGCTAGCCTCTGATTGACTAAAGGCAGCTTCAGACGCCATTCAAGTGCGTCGCGCCAAAGGTAACGTTGCTGAGGGTTCTTTCTAGCTAACCCTGAAGTCCCTTACGAAATTGGTGAAGTTTTAGGATTCTGAATCCAATTAGGAGAAGGAATTATTTTCCTAGACTCTATAAATAGAACCTTAGGCTTATTTTGTAGGGTTACTTCTTCTTTTTCAAGTTCAAGAAGATGGGACAAAGATTTTATCATAAGTTTAAATATTCTACTATTTCTTTATTAAATTACATGAAAACAATCTTGTTTATGTTTTTTATTAGCATGAGTGGCTAAAAGCGTTTGTTCTTGGGTAGAAGTTATGAATGACTGTTGAACATCATTTTTATGGATGAAATTGGTTATCTTTATAAATTTCTCTTATACTCTTGAATTAGTATTGTATGCTCGATTACCTTTAAGATAAACACATTTTTTACTCTTGGACTCAAGAGACAAATAGAGAGAGAGCATAGTATAACACTTGTTTAGATTTGTATTTAGGATTGACAACCACAAAACACCATGTTTGGTTACGAAAGAGGATGAAAACTAAATGCTCAATAGTTGACCTTGCCTGACCCCGATTTAGTTAGACGGCCAAAAGGGGTAGGTAATTAGAGGTTGAGAGATCATGATTATAATATCAACCGTACAAAATAGTAATTTGATAACCTTATGAAATCTATGGAAGCTATGTAATGCAAGAATTCTTAGTATGCTCTAACCCTGGAATTCTCCCAATTATTGTTTAAACATCTAAATTGAAGTTGTTCATTGTTAGTTACTTTTTAAGTATTGAAAATTTTCAATTGTAGTTAGTAATACCAAAAATGAACTCTTTGGAATACACTTTCTTTAAACTATAGCTTTAGTGGAAATAAATATATATTAATTGTAAGTCCTTTAGGTTTGACAATCCTGCTCTAAAAGAGCCATTATATTGCTTGCCCGATTGTGTACACTTGTGTGTACATTTGGGAGCAACATAGATGAACCATCTAATAAACCTTCCCATCTCCAACGGAGGGTGAAGTCTGAAGCCGTCAATGAGCACCACCACTACGATTTTAAGTCACATGTCACAACCCAAAACAAGGCGTGATGGAACCTGTCTTATCCCACCAAGACCGGTCAGCTTGAAACCCCACAAAAGAAGTAAATGCGGAAGTAAAACCGAATAAAAGACTAATATATGATGAATATTGCGAAAATAAATAATATAACTCATTAAAACCACCAAAACCTAGTGTCACGTGTACAATGCTCTAATTATTACATTATATTCAAATGAAATACAAGTATGAATGTCTTTGTGTTTAGAATATAAAAAAAACATAAAGGAAGAAGTGATGTTTGTCGAATCGACAATGAGCTACCTCACGAACTACTCTAGCACGCCTCAGATGAAGGTGAAATAGGAATAATAAAGATGATGTAGGATCGTAACCTACACAAGTGTAAGGAAGTGAGTACCAAACAAAAGTGGTACTCAGTAAGAAATCCTAAATAATTCTAAGTAAAGCAATATTGAACAAAAGTACTCCAACTACACCATCCGAACCTCCAGAACTACAACCTACATAGAGTCAATCAGCTCAACCTAACATTTCTTACTGAATAACAACAGAGCACATAAAACATCAAAGCATGCACCTCAAAACATACAGTCATATCACCACCATCTTTCACAATTCCAAAAACAATAACATATCATCATTCACGAATAGCAAGAAGCAAGATGAAGTGCAATATAATATAGTACAATGCAATGTAGAGTGATGCATGTGTATCCTAATGATATACACACATTGAATACAGTCAAAGACCCATGGGGGATATATATATCCATGAAAAAATCATGATGTGTGCCACGACCCTCAATATAATAGAATTTATCACAACATGAGACACATCCCTCGAAATCATAGTTTCCATCACAGAGTGTGACACGACCCTCAAAGTAGTACATCCCCGTACGGTTTTTTTATTTTTCATCAAAATCACATATTACCCATCATAACAATTCCTCAGTACCAATGCAACTAGGCATATACAAATGTTCAATGAAAGGATGAAATTACAACACCAACATCCAATCACAAATAATCAAGCCATTTCATCAAGGAGAATTAATATAATTATCCAAGTATTCAAGGCACGTTTTATTTCAAAAAACCAATAAGATTCTTATATTACCCAAAGTTATCATCACAAGAACCTGTTGATCATTTAAGAATACACATGATATACGAATCCCTTCACCAATTGCCAATACTCCCAATCACATAATGACATACAAGGTTCAATATAATTAATGATGAGTCAAGAGGTTCACTTGCCTCAAGAAGGAAAATAACATACTCGACACTTGAGCCTTTCCTCTCCAACAGATCTCCAAATCAATATGATCTAAACAAATAACAAATCACATTAAAGATACAAGAAAAAACACCCATATCAATTACTTTGATGATCGGGGAAAATTGACCCAAAAACCCATTCCTAAGAACTAGGATCAAATTTGGAATTTTGTATAATCTCATGTAAAACAAAGGTTTTTGAACTCAATAGGGAAAACCACATAAAAATGCATTGAAACCAATCTTAAATCACCATTTCCTCAAAACATCAAGTTTTTGTAAAAAACCAAAAGTTTGAGTTCAAAAACAATGATTAACTAGCATTATCATGAAATAATGAGTGGGAAATGAAGTTGTGGAGGTAAAAATTGTTATGCAATTGAAGAATCTCAAAAAAAAAAAGAATTGCTTCTAATGAGCTCTCAATGTTAAAAAATGGTGAAATTGAGATGATATCAAGAGTTTTACCAAAACGATTCTGCCTAGGTCACATTTACTCTTCTCGATCGCGACTCCACACCTTGCAATTGTGATGAGTAATCAGGTAAAATCATTAATTTTCCATCACGATTGCAGCATAGGGGCATGTGATCGTGATGATCAGAATTCAAACACAACACGATTGCAACACACTCTAGGCGATTGAGAAGCACAAGACAATATATCTACCTGATCATGACAGACCTCATGCGATCGCGATACACAAAAAAAGACCCTTACATGATCATGAGAGAGAGAGCCTCATGATCATGAAAGTGAGATCCCCGTGATCGCAATGGACAAAATATTAGGCACATGCATCAGCATACACCAATACACCAAGAGACAAAATTTCACCAAAAGGACCCTCTGGATTCATTCGGAGCCCTAGCAAACAAACCAGGTATGCTACCCTACTAAATTCGACGTTCTAGACTCAATGGAACCATAATAACAGGGATTTTAGGTCTCCTTGATCCGAAAGCTATTAAATTCGTAATAAACAAACTTTAACTTGAAAAATACCAAACTACCCTCGTAACTTTTAAAAATTCAACCAAGACCTCATTTAGGCCTAAAATGATCCCTTGAATCCAGTGGAATCATCGAAAATCTGATCCGAGCTTCCAAACTCCAAATGTTGACTAAAGTCAACTTTTGGCCTAGTTATACTAAAACTTCAAACTCAAGGTCTAAATTCTACATAAGGATTCTGAACCTGAAAAACAACAAGACTCCTAGACCAATTTATTTTTGAGCCGATGGACTTGACCAAATTACATTCTGAGATTCGTAGCTCTGGTTGTTACCAAAAACTATTTTAAACAACTTTATGTCTCAAAATTTTTAAAACTTCCAAATTTCCTACATTATCAATAAAATTTCAAGACCAACTTCGTAAATTGATCAATCATGACTCGAGAAAACTATCGAGAGAGGTAAAATGGTAGTTTTTCTTAAATTTCTAAACATGACCTTCAAGGTCATTACTATATATCCACAAATAAAATCCATATTCGTCCTCGAACATAAAGTACAAGAATGTACTTGAAGCTTCAAAAAGCTGAGGACATCTGGAATGCATATCGAACGTTGTCTCCTAAGTAGCCTTATTGATATAATGGAGCTTCCTGTGCACCTTCACTTAAGCAATCTTCTTTGTCCTTATCTTTTGAACTTGCCTATTCAAGATAGCTACAGGCTTCTCCTCAAATGACAAGTATGGAACCAAAATCATTTAATCAAGTGAAATCACATGGGACTCATCTAGTACATACTTGCAAAGCATGGAAATGTGGAAAACCAGATACACAACTTGCAATCTAGGTGGCAAGGAAAACTTATCAGCCACCTCTCAAACCATCCCCAAAATTTTAAAAGGGCCAATGAATCTAGGGTGAAGCTTGCTCTTCTTCCCAAATCTCATCACACCCTTCTTGGTTGACACCTTGCGCCAAACATGATCACCCTCCATGAACTCTAAGGCTCTAACTCTATTATTTACATTAATCTTATGTCGGCTCTAGGCTATCAATAACCTATTATGAATCAAACATACATGTTATATAGCATCTCTAAGCAAGTCTCTATCAAATCTATCCACCTCAATTGCATTGAACAAACCAATTAGAGATCTACAACTCCTACCACATAACTCCTCAAATAGGGCCATCTCAATGCTAGAATAATAATTTTGTTATAGGACAACTCCTCTAAGGGGATATGTTGATCCCAACGAGCACCAAAATAAATCACATACGCCCGAAGCATGTCCTAAAATATCTAAATCATCCACTCAAACTGTCCATCCGTCTGGGTGAAACGTTGTACTCATATCTAAGTAGGAACCCAACCCATGTTGTAAAGATCACAAAAATGCGAAGTAAAGAGAGAACCTCGGTTAAAAACAATAAAGACAGGCACTCCATGCAATTGAACTATCTGACTGATGTAGATCCCAGCCAACTTCTTCGTCGTATACTTTACCTTAATCATAATGAAATGGATGGACTTGGTCAACCTATATAAAACCACCCAAATAGAATCATAACCACCCATAGTAGTAGGGAAAGCCATTACAAAGTCCATGGTGATATGGTCACACTTTACATATTGGTAAGTCAAGAACCTTGCCACAAACTCTATAATGTCTTTCTTCATACCGCACCACCAATAATGCTTACTCAAATCATGGTACATCTTGACCGCTCTCAGATGAATAGAGTACCACAAATAATATGACTCATCCAAGATCAATATGACCAACTCACCCACCTTGAGAACACAAATCCTGCCCCCAATATTCAACACTCTCTCAGAATCAAGTGTTGCTTCCTTAGCTTCACCCCTTAATACCTTGTCTCGAATAACACACAACTTCTCATCATCAAACTACCTCTCTCCAATCAGCTCAATCAAAGAAAATTGGGCCTCAACAAAGGCAATAAAAACACCATTCTCTGAAATCTACAATCAAATAAAAGTATTGGCTAATATCTTAACATCCCTCGCCAATGGTCTCTTTTCTACTCGAATAGCTTCAAGAGCTTCATGGTAAAAATCTTCGTGCTCAATGCATCCTCTACAACATTGGCCTTCCTAGGGTGATACAAAATAGTCATGTTATAGTCCTTTAACAACTCAAGACATCTACACTGGCTCAAGTTTAGATCCCTCTTATTGAATATATATTGAAAGCTCCTATGATTAGTGAACACCTCGTAATGCACACCATACAAGTAGAGACCCCTCAAGTTTAGCACAAAAACCACTGTCGCCAACTCTAAGTCAGGGGTAGGATAGTTTTTCTCATGAGTCTTCAACTGTCTAAGAGCATAAGTAATCACTGTACTATTTTGCATCAATACACCACCTAAGATGACTCCCAGAACTTCATAATACATGGAAAATCCCACACCCTCCTTGGGTAGAGTCAAAACAGGAGTTAAAGTAAATAAAGCTTGAGCTTTTAAAAGCTCTACTTACACTGAATAGACTAGAGGAAACCCATAATATTTTGAGTCAATCTAGTCAATAGGGTTGCAATAAGAGAGAAATCTTGTATGAACCTCATGTCGTAACGTGTCAACCCCACAAAACTATGAATCTCAATAGGAGAAGTAGGCCTCTTCCAACCTCTAACTCCATCAATCTTGTCTGAGTCCACCCTAATGCCCTCCTTAGGCACCACATGTCCCAAGAATGCCAACGAATCAAGCTACAACTCGCACTTTGGGAATTTTGCATACAAGGGGCGAACATGATTATCCTTAATCAAGGAAAACACAAATATGTCATCAATGAATACGATCACAAATGAATCCAAGTACGGGCGAAACACCCTATTCATCAACTCCATGAATGTTGTAGGGGCATTGGTAAACCCAAAAAACATCACCAAAAACTCATAATGGCCATAGCTAGTCCGAAAAGCCATAGGGAGGTTTGATGCCTTAATCCTCAACGGATGATAACCAGACCTGAAGTCTATCATGGAAAACAATGTTGTCCCATGAAGCTAATCAAACAAATCATCAATGCGCAGAAGAGGATATATGATCTTCATAGTTAGCTAGTTCAACTATCTATAATCAATACAGATCCTCATAGACCCATCCTTCTTCTTCACAAATAAGATTGGTGTACCTAAAGTTGACACACTAGGATTAATAAACCTATCATTCAACAGGTCCTACAACTGTACTTGCAACTCCATTAGGGCCATGTAACAAAGAGGAATATAGATAAGCTTAGTGCCCGCCACACTTGAAAGATGATTAGGAAATACATATTTAAACTCTTGAACCACGAGAATAAAGTACATGAGAGGTTGCTTAACACTAGTGTCCTGAATAAAAGCTCAGTAAGATAAAAAAAAAACCTCTATCAACCAATCTCTAAGCACGTAGGAAGGAAATAACCTTACTAGGGTATGAACCACTAACATCCTTCCACTCAACTCTCACAACACTAAGCATCGCTAAGGTCATACTCTTAGCATTACAATTGAGTATAGAATGATAAGGAGATATCTAATCCATACCAAAAATAACATCAATTTCCACCATCCTCAATATAATCAAGTCTACCCAAGTGTCATTCCTGCCAAAGTAACAAGACATAATAGATACACTCGATCCACTACTAATGGCTCATCTAGTGGTGTAGAAATACGAATGGTACAGAAATATGATCACACATCAAATCAAACCTAGTACAAAAGTAGGCAAACACATAAGAGAATGTACACCCTCAATCGAATAATGTTGATATAGACTAATGGAAGACCAGGATGATGCCTATGATCACTGCATTTGAAGACTCGACCTCACGTCTCCCTGGAAATGTATAACAATTACCCTCCCTACCACTGCTAGCATAAGTGACCCCTCTACCTCTATCCTATGGAGTCATCACACCACCAACACTAATATTAGTAGTCTAAACACCTCTACTGATTAGAGTTCTACCTCAGCCTCTTACCTAAGGCCCTTGTGACCTAGTTGGGATTGAAGAACTGGGTGGGGATCCTCCAAAACCACTATGCTAAGGGAACTGTCCTATTATGTGATTGGGATCTTTACAGCTAAAGCAAAATTTTAACTTTGGGACTATTATGATGACTTAGAGGAACCACTATAACTGCCTCAACCCATCGGTCTCTAAAGTGAACCATTAGAGCTATTACCCAAACCGTAGGACCTACAAGATAAATAGTCACTCTCTAATGTATTTATAGCTGCATGAACTGGCCCATGGCGCAGAAAACAACTTCCCCTCCTGAAGAATCATGTGCTTCCAAAAACCTCACTGAAGTGCGAGCCATCTTAAAGTCCCTGAACTCCTCATGCTCCATCAACTCCACTTCTTTGGTGGCACTCACTATAGACCACAACAAATCCACCTATTGGGATAACTTGAATACATACATATATATATAATAGGAAAACCCTCTCATAAATCTTCAGGTCCTCTCGACCTCATCAAGAAGAATAGCCAAGGCATGTCTGGAAAAATTGTAGAAATGAGTCTCATACGCTGCATATATAGGTTATCCTGCCTGAAGCTCTCAAATCTCAACAGGCACTCCTCCATCAATCTCTAAGAGACAAAATGTTGATAAAAGTCATGAGAAAACAAATCATAGGTCACTGCGGAGATCAATTCAGTGTAGATCCCAAATATAGTCTCCACCACTCCCTAGCTAGTACATGCAACTCAAATGTAGCATAAAAAACCCCCACCCGACCATATCTAGAAATTTTCTAAATGTAGTGTGAAACTTTGTGCATTCTTACTCTTTCCACCTTGAAACTGAGGGAGATCAATATTTGTTAACTTATCGTATCGGCGCTGTTCATCCTCAGTCAACATAATTAAAGGTGCACCCTGAACTTTAGCTCCTAGTGGAGGATCACCTTTAACCATAGGACCCACTGGTTGCTACCCCACTGGACCGTGAACAATTAGAGCATGTCATTGATTTAGGGTCTGAGTCCCTACTATGGTATGAGAGCCCTCTAGTGTGCCTATCTCACCCATATGCTGCGTGAAACTCTCAAGTACACCCAACACCCTTAAAAATGACATGCAGCAACAGTGCAGCGGCATACTCTGGAGGAACCTGGTCCTCTCTAACCTCAATATGTGAATTAGGAGAGACAATCTACCACAGCCTCTCACTGGTGCCACTCCACGGGCATGACCTCTGCCCCTATGTTGGGTAGTACCCATACCCATAGCTAGGGTCTCAATAACCTACTAGGGGACTACGTCCCCTCCTTTATAACCTACAAGAGATCTCATCCGCGCCATCTTCCAAAAGAACATGCGAAAACTCAGTACTAGCAAAGTTAACGACGCACAATAAGAATGAAAGAACAAAAATGAAGCTTCCTAACAATCTCTATAGCCTCTCGAACATAAGGAACATTTGTCTGCGTGCCGATCCTCAAGACTCTACTAGAGGTGGATTGTATAAACGTGAGACCTATGAAGTTGGGTCTAATACAATTTTTCACAACCCAAAATTGGGCGTGATGGAACATTTCTTATCCCTTAAAGACATGTCAGCCTCAAACCCAATGAAAAAGTAAATGGAGAGGTAAAACAAAATAATAGACTAATATAACATGAACATTATGGAAATATATAACCTAACTCATTAAAAACCCCAAAAACTTGTGTCACATGTACAAGCCTTAAGTAAAAATAAATTCAAAAGAAATACAAGTTTGAATGTCCTTTGTCTAGAACAAAATAAAAACATAATGGAAGAGTAAGTGATGTTTGCCAAACATAATTGAAGAGTAAGTGAAGTTTGCCAAAGTGACAAGCAGCTACCTTACGAAATAATCAAGCAATCCTCAAACGAATGAGATATGGGAATAATCAAGATGATATGGATTGGTACCCTTCACAAGTGTAGAAGCAAAGGAGTAAGTACCAAACAACAACAGTACTCAACAAGCAATCTCAAATAATACTATTTAAAGGAATATTGAAGATAAGTACTCCAACAACAGCATCTGAACCTCCACAACTACAAATTGTATAGAGTCAATCAGCCAAACCTAACAATTCTCACTCAATCTCAACTTGCACGTCAACACATATAGTCATATCACCATGGAATTTTACAATTCAATAACCACAATAACATATCATCATTCACAAATATCAAGAAGCAAGATAAAGTGCAATGCAATATAGTGCAATGTCATGTAGAGTGGTGCATGTCTATCGTAATGATACTGTCACACCCCGAGCCTAAACCATAGATGCGAGTGGCACTCGAAAACCATTAATGGTCTCCAAGCGAACCTATGACTGACTACTTAGCGGAAAACTTCCCGTGTGTCAAGAAAACAAATAGTAAAGAGGTCTCACGTAAAGCTAACGAATGGGTAATTTCAATGGAGCACTTTTTGATGATCCTGAATACTTCTATATTCATTATAAAATAAAGCGGCGTCGAAAAATATTTGTTCATGGAATGTATGTATGTAATAAAACAAAATAAAAGGAGTAAGTGAATTGAATGGAAGACAGAAAATAACTTAACTGGAGTAAAGCATGATCATTAAGTGAAATCATTAGAGTATTACAATAAGGTATAATTTACTTTTCTTGAGGAGTTTCTCTAATCGACAAC
Source organism: Solanum etuberosum (assembly GCA_029582245.1). Taxonomy (NCBI): domain Eukaryota; kingdom Viridiplantae; phylum Streptophyta; class Magnoliopsida; order Solanales; family Solanaceae; genus Solanum; species Solanum etuberosum. Next base: position 17,864 of record JAJONR010000093.1, read on the forward strand.
CATCACTATGAGCCTAGTGATGATATAATATCTTGCGCACATTTCTAGAACTTTCGTATACCTTGTCAGAGGAAAGGATGAAAACTCAACTTATGGATCCATATAAACATCCCTCAACTAGGCTGGAGAGGAGTTGCTCAAATGTATGGTCCGATTCTATCTACTTTAGCGGTGCAACTTACAAGGTTTGAGTTAGCTTAATTATTAGCCCAATCGATGCTCAATACTACTCCCAAAACATAGAATAATGCTTATACATAATATGGGTTAAGATAAAACTCAAATAATTTCTCAAGCATAAACTAGTTTTGTACTTTAACTGACTAAATTTTTTTGAAACTATTTATGTATTTTTTAAATTAACAAGCCTTTTTCAAAACAAACAATGCATTTGGAATCATTAGTGTTCCCTTAAAACTCTTCTCAAATAATCATATAAAATATTTGGAATTAGTTTAATTTAGAAATCAATGCATGGAAATAGTTATGCAGCGGTTCTCAACAATTCTTAACTAAATGAGGTTCATGTGATATAGAAGACATGAACAAGGATTCAACTCGGAGTGCACAAAGTACTATAATTTCAATAGCAATGAAATCAGAACATAGAATCAGAAATAAAGCAAATTTCAAAATTCATTGAGCTTAGAGTAAAAACCCTAGAACTTACTCTTACTCACTGAATTTAGATGTAGGGCGCGAGGACGAACTTAGACAAACACTATGAATAGCCTTACATAACGGGAAGATTATGATTTTTGAAGAAGCTTGGAGGAGATGCTTGAAACTCTAGATTTCTCTTGTTGAACCCTAGCTCTAAGTCGTGGGAATGATTATGAGAGTGTTAGGATTGAACTAAACTGAAAAATACCTTAATTAGGTGTAAAACCATAAGGGTTTAGGCTAAGAGAGGGTGGAAAAAGACTTAATTACCCTTCTTTAAATCCAGACAGGGCCATCTACTACGGACATCGACAGTCAATACTAACTTCTACAGACCATACTGTCCAATCGTGGATCTCCTTACCCAAAGTAAAGTCTCTGACTGAGAACTAAGAACCACCATCTAAGACCCTTACACTTTTCCATGACAAGTACAATCTCCTCGTACATGGGGTCTCAAATATAGGCTTGGATCCTCAGGCCTTGAACCACTGATGCCATGTACGGTCTATACTTCCTTCAACGAGCCGTACTTACTTACTAGAAACCTTATGTTTCTGAAAGTAAACCATGAGTACCCTCCCATGAGCCTTAGTTCCCAGTACGAACTCATCAAAGTTGGTCGTAGAACTCCAAGCCAGAAAATTTCACAAAGTCTTAAACTTAATCAATGAGCCTTATCTACGACTTGTAGACCCATCCATGAGCCATTTTGCTTGTCCGTGGAATATCATCTTTAAATTGACATTTCCAGATTTCCCACCATCAACCACGCCTAATTATCCATGACTTGTACAACCATTTACGGTCCGTACATGGGCTCCTGGAACCTTGCACTAGCAACATTCTACAAATTTTAAATTTCTAAGTTACATTTTCCACTTCCGAGGTGTTACTAATCACAGTTTGAGACCTATAGGGGACATATTTATCCTTGCGTCTGTCATGGTATGTGACACAACCCTTGATAACATAGAATCTATTATGGTGTGTGACACGTCCCTCAAAATCATAGTATCCAAATGGAACACCCTCTTATGATTTCCTTATTTTTCATTATAATCACATAGTACCCATTACACTAGCTCAGTACCAATAAAAATAGGCATATAAAAAGGCTCAATGAAACAATGAAGTTAAAACACCAATATCCAATAAAAAATAATCAAGGCACTTCATCAAGGTGAATTAATATAATCATCCAAGCATTCAAGGCATGTTTCAAATCACAAAACAAACAAGATTCTTCTTTTACCCCAAGTTAGCATCACCAAACCTTATTGATCATTTAATAATACACAGGATATATGAATCCATTCACCAATTCTCATTACTCTTAATCATACAATGGCCTACAATGTTGAATACACTTAACAATGAGTCAAGAGGTACATTTGCCTCAAGAATGCAAACAATCAACCCAACACTTGAGCCTTTCCTCACCAATGGGCCTCCAAATCAACACAATCTAAACAAATATGAAATCACAATAAGAATACAAGATTAACAACACCCATATCAATGATTTTGAAGACTGGGAAAAATTGACCTAATACTTCATTCCCGAGAACTAGGTTTGAATCTGAAATTTTGTATAAAATCATGTTACCAAAGGCTTTTGAACTCAATACTGAAAACCATATCGAAAAACAAGTTGAAATGAATTTTTAAATCACCATTTTCCTTAAAACAACACGTTCTTGTGAAAACCCCAAAGTTTGAGTTAAAAAATAATAATTAACTAGAAAAATAATAAAATAATAATTGAAAATGAAGATGGAGAGTTAAATTTTTTTACGCAAACGAAGAATCTCAAAAATTCACTTTAGAATCGCCTCTACTAAGCTCTCAATGTTTGAAAAATGTTGAATAGGGATGAAACCCAGACTTTTGGAAAAAATTCAGCCTAGGTCACATTTCCTCTTTAGAATAGCGACCCACACCTTGTGATCATAATGAGAAATCAGGGTCAACTCATTAATTGACCATCATGATTGTGACATAGGGCCACACAATCACGATGATCAGAACTCATTTTCTACGTGATTGTGACGTTCTCCATGGGATCCTGATTATATATATATATATACGCGATCACGAATGACCCCACATGATCACGATGCACAACAAAAGATACTTTCACCACCGTGAGAGATAGATCCCCACGATCGCGATGAAAAAAAAATAGGGCACAAGACATCAGAACACACCAACACACCAAGACATTAATTTCACTAAAATGACCCTCAAGATTAATTCGAAATCCCGAGAACAGAAATAAGGTATTTTACCCTACTAAATTTGACATTCTAGACTCAATGAAACCATAAAAATACATATTCGAGGTCTCCTGGATTCGAAACCCTTTAAAGTCGCAATAAACCAACTTTTACTTGGAAATACCACACTACCCTCGAAACCTCTGAAAAAATTTAACCAAGACATCACCTAAGACTAAAATTATCTCCTAAATTTAACGAAATTATAAAAAATCTGGTATGAGCCTCAAAATGTCGACCAAAGCCAACTCTTGGCTTAGTTATACTTACACTTCAAGCTCTATGGCTAAATTATACAAAAGGATTCCAAAACTGAAAACGACAACACTTCGAAACTAAATTCCGCATTTTTGAGCTGATGGAACAAACAAAATTCCATTCTGAGACTCGCAGCTTTGGTTGTTATCGAAATAACTTTAAATAACTTTAAGTCTCCAAAATTCTAAAACTTTCAAAAATCCCAACACTTTAGTCAAATCTCAAGACTGATCGTAAACTGATCAATTAAGACTGGGGGAAAACTATTGGGAGAGGTAAAATGGTAATTTTTTCAAAATTTTCCAAAAATGATCTTCAGGATCATTACATCACAAGACTAAACATAGGAGTTGTCAATGCAACCACTGAGGAACAACAGTAATAACAAGGTACAAGAAGAGATCATATCTCTAAATCTCGCCTAGCCATAACCAAGTACCAAGACCACCCAAAAAAGACAGATCAAATAGACTTAACAAGTCAATAACAACATTGCACCTGAGAATAAGATTATGGAGAGGGAAACAATCGATCAACAAGGACTACCACAACACCATAGAAGGCCATACTAGCCTTCACACAACTCCGACATCAATCAACCTCCCTAGTACTAATCAAAACGGACGGCACGCAAAGAAGGTAACCTTCTTTGACAACTAGGTCAAACAACATAAATTTTTTTAAATAGATCATAATACGTCTATCCATCTATAAAGCAAGGGTTGACATTACTGAAAAAGCATACTGCAAGAGTGGCAAAAGGAAAACCAACTATTATGACAATACTACCTTAATACAGCCACCAAGGCAAAGGCCTGGGGAATTACTCAACCACTAGTGTCGATGATAGAAAGACAACCTAGTCAATCAACTACTAAAAATAATCGTCTACATGAGATAAAATCCCTAAAAAAGATCTCAAAACAATCAAGAGATGAATAACAAGTCAGATATGCCTAAATGGGTATGAAACCCCAAATACATACAACATACGCAATAATGGGGTAGAACAATGAAATCACAAAAATACAAACAATACCTATAGTCTCAACCTTCGGTCATGCTGTAGAAGTATAAAATGTATCATATTAAACCTCAACCTAAACAACTGATGTACCACTGGCAATTCTCAGGGCACCATCTCTGTTCAAAGGTGCCATCAACCCATGATCCTCACCCAACTGAACATATCTCACCATGGTCCCATGCCGGGAATACGCTCTAGGCTGATGGTCAAACTCTCCATATAAACGACAAGCTCCAAAAAAACCTAGCCTGGGGAGTAAAAGGTGCCACCAATGTCTTGATGGTAAACTCCTCCTGGGGAAATCCTTAGACTAATGGTCAACCTCCTCACAATCTTATCAACCCCTATAGTTTGAATCCAAGCATGAAGAACGCGATGATATGCCCTGGCTACCTCTGCAAAACTTATGACCATCCTTAGCCGACTACACTAGGATCCTCCTACTATCTCTAAAAAAGTTCCCCAACTCGCCACTTTTATAGAAACTTTCACCAAGAGTAACCTACTGAAAAAATCCAATTTGAATTAAATGAGCTCCAACACCTAAAGGACAAAAATGCATCCTCTGAGAACTGTGACCTAAATACTATATGTCGTAGGCACCATGACCTTCCTCAAAACCCTCTGGAACTTGAGGTGATATTTCCATAGGTATGATAAGTCAAGAAGGAAGGTAAACCTCACTAATATGATACCCTCTTTGAAGTGGATTGTTGTCACCATTGTAATCATGGATAGGACTCTTACCACTATCTTTGTGAGTCACAAAGCACGCCTGATCCACGACCCTAGCATGAATAACAACCTGGGGATAGGTAGACCCAACTACTATAAAGTGATCAAATACAAATCTATGTGGCAAAGACTACCGATTGATGAACCCCTGACTCAAATCTCGATTCGTAGGGAATAATGTGGAGGTATGCCCAACCCATTTAAGAAATAAAAATATGTAATGATTAACTCTATTGGGGACAAATCAACACAACTCTGGTATGCTCATGAACATCTCTTACCTTAAGGTTTTTGCCAAACTAAGGATCTCTAGCCTGACCAGGTGTTGAAACTCTAGTAGTACAGGTTGACTCTCTTACCACATATATTGAAAACTTCATGCTATCCATATAAGAGAGAGTGGGTTTCAAAGAAGTATTTTTAGATGATAATGAAAGTGAATGCACATGATAATGGGTCAAAAATGTAATTTGCTAAGAATTCATTATAGCCTCTCGATGATAGGATACCAACATCCACGCACAAATCTGCAAAACTCTTCTAGGCAGTTGCTCTCATACCAATGATATCAGTCAACTTAAGGAGTTGATACAAATCTATCACAACCCAATTTCTCAGGTCATGATGGCACCTAGTATGTCCAACCATTACTAAAGCCTAACCCATAGCCTTTAACTAGAAGCCATAGGCTATCACGTGGAAGACTAACATAAAGAATCAAGGAACAAACAACAAGCATCTAGTCAAATGATGAATACCAGGCTTTACAAATACAACAAGTATAGATTTGTCTTAAGTAGCATGTAAAGACTAGTCCTAACCGACATAAAGGGAGATCACAAACTCCAAACTCCAGGAGCTTATCCTAGCCTCTAAATACCAAAAGCTACTCTACACGACATCCAAATCTATAGAGATAACACGTACTATTATCTGTAGGGTGCATAAGTGAAATATGAGTACCAACAAGCAGTACTCAGCATACATAGACTAATTGAGCTCTAAAGATTAATCAAGTATGAACAACAAGTAAATTAGGAAGCTACAAAACAAGTACCTAACAATGAGATATAGCATGGTAAAACAGGCAATCAGAATGAAGGAATAAGATACATAGAGAAAGAGATCGAGTCAAAACAACATACCTTGAGGCACAACCCAGCAACCTACTCACGAAGGGATCATACTATAGAAGTCAACTTACAAAAACAAGGAATACAAACATCTACACAATTCTAGTCCATACAACTATCCAACAATCATTGAAACACAAGACTACACCAATATAATAATACAATAACCTAACAAGACCCCCGTAAGACCAGAAGGTACAAAGAAGCAAACATAACTCAACTGGCCCCTAGAAAACATGCAGGTGCAAACAACAACCAATTATGTTGGTGATAGGCAATGAATATGAATACATGTAATGCATTAAAACTCTATAGTATCATTTGTAACCAAGCATATACAACTATCTCTTATCCATGTAGAAAGGTAAGGCCCATAAGGCTCCCTCTTTTTGTTTAGAGTGTCACACGGCCAGATGTACATATAGGAGACTTATGAAGTCTGTATACACTTCCTAGTCCTGATCCAGGATTTCTAAATATACAAATATTTGTCACGGTATCTTCTATGTCAAGGTACCAGAAGAACAAATAGCCAAACAAATGGGAAAGGGCGACAACATGCCTACTAATAAAAAAATGAGCACATCCTAGATGCCTCTAATGTTTCAAATTAGAATGGGAGAACATCCTCGATGCCTCATTTATCTATAAAATCTACTTATCAATGTAAACTGGGTGGTACGACTCCTGTTAAAACCAGTTTTAAAGAGTATCAATTTGAAAATAGTCTTTCTCAAAATAGAAGTCCAAATCTAATGCATGAACTTTGATAGTATCATAAAACACGTGAACCATGAATATCCAATGCAATGCATGCCATCATAAGTATTCAAACAAGAGGAACACACATCTAGAATTACAATATAGTTACTACCACACTACTAGGACCAATAGAACTAACCTGTAGGCCATCTGGTCTTCGACCATTGCCTCGGCAAAAATAGGATGTATACCAACATGATATACAACAACATAACATGCTCATGGCTAGTCAAGAAGAGAGAGAATCAAGAATAATTCAATAATGAATAGGGGTAATAACTCAAAAATTGACGCCTTATCCCAAACATACCACTCAATCTCACAACTACAACCAACCTATGCGTACCACCGCTCACTAAGGTCTAAATCACGAACTGGAAGTGAAAGAGCTAAAACAATCCTTAGAGGCAACAACACATAGCTATGAGGGTGTTACAACGCACTCTAAGGCCTCTACGACTCAAACTAGTCTGAGGCCTCAAATATAATTCCTAAAGAGGATACTTATGCCAATTATACCATAAAGAAGGCTACTAGTCTAAGTAAAGCATCCCGCCATACAAGACAAGCAAAAAGCTGCTACAAAAAAGCAACAAAATAGAAATAACGAGAGGAATTCAACACCTTGAAAAGTAAAATCATGCTTCACATGCAATTCATACTAATCATTTTCTCATAAAGATCAATCAAAGAAAAGTAAACAATAGGCTACCTTGAATCCGAACTACAATATTGAACCGTCCATGAGCTTCCCACCTCATCTCCACATTCTTTGAATGCCCTAAAATGATCAACAACATAAACTATGCATTACAACAAGAAGAACGATAACTGCTAATACTATAATATAATTTGGGCCCAAAATCAGGTCAAAATAAGGTTGTTTGACCTATTAATGGAATTCTAAAATTAAACCCATCATTAGGTTCTTATACCCCAAAGAATTGGTGCTCGAAATTTGAGCACAATTAAAGCAAAAAAATCTACGCAAAATAGCCCCAACATTTGAGAAAGTCAAAAATCATCATTATAGGAGAGAATAGAGGTTTCATGGCAAGGAATTACCATAAAAATGAGTCCATAATGTTGCTGCAACGATCCAAACTCAAAGCCCAAACAATTCCATATGATTTGCACCAGAAATGATCTAAATCTGAGCTCAATAGATCAAGAAGAAGTATTTTCAAATTTGGGAAATGAGGCTGAAATTCATTGAAAAGAAATATATAAAAGTTAAGGGACTTATCCGCAAATAAAGGATCTAGTTCACGAACACGGATGTCATGACCCAAAGTACCCCTAGGTGTGATATGGAGAATCAAACCCTGAGAGGCCCTAAAAAGCCACTTATTATAAGCATGACGTAAAAGAAATACAAAAAAGAGAATAGGCAACATAAATATCATATGATAAAAGAAATCTGAACGTAAGTGCAGAAGTAAAAATTGTGTTTTACAAAGCCTTTCTAAATATCACAAGAATGGTAGGGACATAACCCATAAACCATGTACAAGTCTAAAAATAGAAGGACGATGAAAGAAATAAAGCATCAATGGTGTTCTCCCTGAACCATGAGGACTCACAAATTCAAAGTAATATCAAAGCAATCAAAGATAACCACGAGCGGACTGAGGAGGAGTGTCAGACCCTATATTATGAGACAAAATAGATACAAATATGCATTAGTATGATGAATGTAATAAGTATAGGTAAATATGCATAAACATAAACATGATATCATAATCTGTTAGAAACGTGAATATGAAAGACAATGTAAACATATGAGAAGGGTTAAAATTCAAATTCATAAACATATACGGGATAAATGCATCTTAAAATCATAAAGAAAGCTTTCATAAAACCTTGGAGTAAAACATAGTTCATTTTTGGGATATTTACCATTAACCAACATAGACCACTTGATCTATAACATAGAATCTAGTGACTTTCCCACACCGAAAAAAGGTTGTCCTACTTGAGAAGGTAATGGCCAGACATATTAGCTTAGGTGGATCCACTAGCTATGTCTATCAAATACAACCTACGATGTTATGTAGTTAGGGACAAAAATATTTCTTCTAGAGACCCGACCTCTACTAACGTGAGAGCCTCCATCTCAAAAGTCCTCTCGGCGCTAAGTAAATCCCAATGGAAGAGACATAAACATAATCATATCAAAAGACTTGAAAGGGAAAAATTTAAACTACCAATCCAACCATAAGTCATAATAGAGTAACTCGTTTCAAATTCGTGATTTCATAAAACTTTTATAATTCACTTATCTTTATAGGCATTTAAGTCATGTTTCATTTAAAATGTGAGAAAATATTTCAGAAATTGTTGACACTTTGTCTTAAAAGCATTCTTTAATCATAAATAATTATTTTCATAAAACATGCATATATCCTTGATCAAACGCATGATCATAGTTCATAAGTTCATAGGCTTTGTTCATAATTCATGTTCATAAAGTAGGCATAGGCATGGGTCCATATGATACCAATTGAAAGGCATGTAGTTTAATCAAATCATGTATAATAAGATTGAATATAAATAATTAAATCATAATAAATAGAACACATGGAGATTAGCATGAAACCATAATGGAATTGGGTGAAATCAATTTAGGAGTGACATTCTTTTGGGTCATAATGGATGAAAGGGATCGATTGGTGAATTCCTACATACCTTGATAATCAAAGACCTAAGAATACAATGAGAATTAGACCTTGAAGCTTGAAACCTTAACTTGCACCTTGAGAGCTCTTTAGAGAATATTGAGAAGAAGACTTAAGGCATTTTGAGAGAATTGAGTGAATCAAATGAATGGGTAGTAATTTGAAGGACATAAACTGTTTTAGGGGTAGTTATAGGGTCGAAACAACATAGTTTAGGGGTTAAATGTCTAGGAAAAGACCAAAACACCCTTAATTAAAAATGAAATATGGC
>JAJONR010000094.1:0-33261 GCA_029582245.1 Solanum etuberosum
TTTTTTTTTTTTTTTTTTTTTTTTTTGCTTTTGGTTAATATTCTCACAAATATAAATTAATTCATGCCATATAAAAAATAAATCATGACTAGTAAATGAAATATCAAAGACTTTCCTTGACTTTGACTTTTTACAAAGTAAAGTAGGATTTCTCAATTAAGTTTGAAATCTAATTTATATTTTCTCCGATCATAAATATAATTAATTTCAAAATTATAAATTTGTCTGCTAATCCAAGTATTCAATTTTTTGTCCATTTGGTACAACAGAGACGTGGAGTGAGAAATTAGGAATATATTTTCGATTGAGACGTCAATATAAGGCTAATAAGATATTATAATAATTTTAATAGACATAATACATAAATATGATTCTTAATTTGGCGTCAACTGACAGTTATGACCTTTAACTTTGGGTGTGCACAAGTAGGCACTTAAATTTGTATAAAATTGAACAAATAGACACATTTGTCATATATGACACCCTACATGAAAGTTTTGTATCCTACGTGGCATCCTACATGTATTATGTCATGTAGGACACGTGTGACTACTTGTTCAATTTTATACAAGTTTAAGTGTCTACTTGTGCACACTCAAAGTTAGAAGGAAGCCAAGTCAAGAGTCATGTTTATATATTATGTGATTTTAATATTTCAAACAGAGACCAAACATGGCCTACAAAGAATAGATGTTTAAAGTCCCAAAAGAAGAAAATTAATGGAGTGGAAGTAGAATCCAAAACTGTTGTGTTTTTGGCTATATTTTGTGAACCTTTTTTTGAAACTGATTTAGCATTTAAGGCATTAGTTGAAAGTGAACCTCCAAAAACAGAGAATCAGATTAGATTAATCTCTTTTAATTAACATGTTAGAAAAAGTCATATAGCAAGGGCAATTTAGTCCAAACAATTAAATATTCCATCCCATTCTTATTTCAAGAAAATGGAATTTAAGTCAACAAATGTAGCCGACCGCCTCAAGACGCAGAATCTTTGAAAAGTAAAAATGCAATAAATAAATAAATACTTTTTACTTTGACCCGTCTAATTTATGTTTCTTTGTTTCAATTTTTTTATATTATTTTAAAAAAATAAATTGATAATTATTTCATTTAATTTTCTGCATAAAAATTTTATGACCACGAAAATTGAACGACTTGTTAATATATTTTACATATTTTTAATTTAAAATCCCAATATCTAATTGTTAATTTTTTTTCTTGAATTTCATTCAAGTTAGAAATAAATTTAAAAAATTGAAACAAAGGAAATATACTATTTTATAAGAGTCAATTTAATTACCTTAATAATTAAATAATTTAAATTATACAACTTCCTAAGATCTCACAAATGAAATTTTATTGTAAAAAACTATACCAATTAGGTACTACTATAAATTATACTTAATTTGCCTCTCAAAAAAATGGAAATATCCCTATAAAAAAGGGTAAATTAATTAAATTCAATTTTCTTCTCATTAAGAGTCAAAAGATTCCTTCATTATTATGACTAACCGTGTTTCCGAGTTAACTCAAATATGCGACGACCCGAATGTGAAAAACAATATCGAATCTCTTGAAGCTTTTAGAATCCAAACTTTCCACTTTTACCCTCGTTTTCGTTGAAAAGTGTAACTGTGCTATAAATATAAGACTTCTTCAACCTTCCTTTATTCATTCTATCTAGGCAATGTGAGAAAGTGATAGAACAATTAAATATATTTGCAGAAAAAAAGGTAAAATTATGTGTTCAAATTCTAAAGAAATGAACATTGATTTGAATTTTGTTTATGTGCCCAAGTTAATTTCAGATGTTTTAACTGAAATTTCTGCCATGGATGACATCTCCAAGAAATTAACAAAGCTCAATCAGTTTCTTGTTCCTTTAGAAGAAGAACTCAGAAAAACCGAAGCTTTTAAACGTGAATTGCCCATGTGTATGCTTCTTCTCAAAGATGGTTAGTTTTTTTTTTTTCTTTTGATTTTTTTCTCTGTTTTTTCAATTTTCTACATTTTTAGGGGTTATTTATTTATTTTTTATTCTTGTGGCAGCTATTGAGAGATTAAAGGCAGAAGCTTTGCTGTATAAGGAGAAAGATAAAAGTCCTGTGATGGAGGAATTCATCCCACTGAAGAAGGGTAATTCTGATGAAAGTGGAAGGGTAAAAAAGTCAAATGATTTAAGTGATAAGAAAAACTGGATGAGCTCTGCTCAGCTATGGAGCACTCCAGTTCAGTATGAAAGCTTTAATCTTGAAAACTTAAAATCTGTAAGTTTCTTCCTCCTTCTTTTTTTTCTCGTAAAATCGTAAAAAAAATTGACATTTTTTTTATACAATTGTTGATTAATCAGAGTGGTGTAGAAGAGAAAGCCAGGGAGAAGCAGTACCAGTTAGGAGCATGTAAATTGAAGAGTGAAAGAGGGGCATTTTTGCCATTTCAAGGACAAGCTTTGAAGGAAGGAAAAAATGGTTTGCCAGTGAAGGATTTATCTCTGTCAATGGCAGTGACAGTGGGTGAAGGAGAAAAGGGTCAAAAGCCAATTGATGTGAGTGTGAAAAGAGAAAACGGCCCATCAAATTCAAATGGGTGTGGTGGTTTTTCACATGACAAATCACAACAGAGGAAACAGAGGCGTTGTTGGTCTCCAGAATTGCATCGTAGATTTGTTGATGCTCTTCATCAACTTGGAGGTGCACAAGGTAATTGTCGCTCTTCGGATTAATTTGCATTCACATTTGATTATTTTATGGAATATCGGTTATCATATATCGAAGGGTTGTTTATTGTGCGGAATGAGATAAGCAATTGGAATATCTGGGACTATTTTATATGGGATACCCGCTATTTTAGTATAGATTAAATTAATCTTATTTCACATATAAAACAAACTAATCTGTTAAGTGAAAGCAATGTCTTGATATTAGATAAAGGGTAGTCTTGATTTTGCGTCTAAATTTATTCATATAAAGTGTGATTACTATGATAGCAAATGCTTTTTTAAAAATAAATAAATCATTTTTTCAATATTTAGTCTTGTTGAATTGCTGAAAATATTTGATTAAAAAATAATATTACAATTGTTGGAGTCTCTCACATCATTCATTTAGGAATGCAAAGGTCTTCTAATATGATTAATTTGGGCTGGCAATTCTTTATCATGATATCCATATCAATTCATTGTTTCTTGGACATGTGGAGGTCGCGTGGGAGTGGAGTGTATCGTTTAATGAAAAGACTTTTGTATATGATCTTGAGAAACACGAGCTAGCTTTTGGATTGATTAGTTCTAATACCAATTTCTGTTATCACTCAATTCTGATCATAAGAGAGAAAAAAATACAAAAAGTCTTTCTTTTTTACTAGTATTAGTCGCCGCAACCTATGGTTAAAATATTGTTATCAATCTTTAATATAACATCACCAACATGCTATTATTTCATCTTGCACTAGGATTATTATATATGTCACACTATTACTTTTTATTATCCAACAAAACATCAACAATAATTTTGAAATATTATCCTGCAGTGGCTACACCAAAACAAATCAGAGATATCATGCAAGTGGATGGCCTGACCAATGACGAAGTGAAAAGCCATTTACAGGTATCCAATTACGCTCTTTCAACAAATAAGAGGCTCATATTTTGTTCCCATGACACTTGTGTTAGAAATTATAACATCCCGTGGCGGAGCCAACAATTTTAATATTGCAAGTGAACTAGTGAATGAATCTAGTTGATTTTACGGATTCAATTGCAACGTAATGATTGTTTGTCGTACATTTTCTTCACGTGTTGATCAAAATATTTATTTTGTGATTTGCAGAAATATAGACTTCATGTGCGACGAGTCCCAGCATCAGGTTGTTCATGGTCTACTATGGATGAAATTGGGAAGTCTTCAAAGACTAATGGTACACAATCTGGTTCTCCTGAAGGGCCTCTTCATTTTACTGGTTCGGGTTCAGCCAAAGGGGTGTCTATCAATGAAGAAGAGGATAATAAATCGGAAAGCTATAATTGGAATGGACTGCTTCAAAAGAGCATTGAAGGGTCAACTATAAGATCAAGTAGCCATTAATTTTGCAGCTATAGAAATAGGACAGACAAAACATATAACAAATAACTTATGAGGGAAGTACTGATGAGTTCTTTCTGAAAAATAGGAAATAGGGAATCTGCTGATTTTAACATGTTTGTTGTGATATCAGGTTTAATTAACTTTCACATCGTTGATTTACAATACGTTGTGAGTAGGACTAATGATTTGGATAGTCTGATACTAATACAGCTGGTAGGGACCAGTGAAACTAGAGAGGGAATATGAATTTTACAAAATATATTGAATATTTATCGACAGTTGGAAATGCTTTTTTATTACTGTATTTTCCTTTTCTTGTTTTTGATATGCTTTATTTAAGCTTGAGCGTCTATCAGAAACAATCTCTCTATTTTCACAAAATAGGGGAAAGGTTGCATACACACCACCCTCAGATCCCGCTTGTGGGATTACACGCCTATCCAAATTGTGTTGATAGAACTTGAGAACACTTCAAAACGGAGGCTTTTGGTAGAACAATTTTCTCAATGGGGCTATTGGTTTGCTCCATTAGAGAGTGAATAAGTTGTTCTTATGAGTTACGGTGTCAAATGAGCGAGTTGAGTTATATGTGGACGGGTCCAATCAGTTAGTACATAAATTGACTTATAACCTTCTCAATGTTTGCTTGGTTGAAAAAGCGGGAAAGAATCAAGTTGAGCTGACCAATGGGTCATAAGCCAGCATGACGAACACAAGTTAATTTTCATTTGTTTGTTTAGTCATTTGACGATTCATTAATAAATAGAACAAATTAATAAAGCTTTACTTTTGTTTCTAAAGGCTATATAAACTTTTTTCCATCCCACTCCATCAGGAGGATCAATAGCATAACTCGAACCCTCAGCCTACTGATTAATGATGGAGATGTTCAACCTTACTTGTTGCTATATAAACAAACCAAATCCGGAAAAAAAAAAACACTTATTTTTTTCTCTATGTGGATGAGTTTGCTTATGGGTTTATCTGGGTTACATATGTAGCTCAGACTAGCCCAAGGTTTTAGATGGGCTAAAGCCCAAATGACTTATCAATGTCTACTTAGTTCAACCCACCTAAGTCTGCTGGTCAAATCAGACTTTGGGATCAGTTCATATACATAAATCATTTTTTAATTTTTAATATACAGAAAAGTTTTGTCCTGTTATTAAGCTTGGTTCTGTTTGAGATAGACAAGTAACGATAAATAAATGGATTTTAGGCCTAACGAAATCCCATATGCTAGTTTATAAAGAGACCAAGATAATATTAGGAGATACCAATAAAAAGAAGAAGCTAACGCTACGTACTTGGAGCAAGTATCATATTTTCCTAGAGCCGCAATTTCAATAGGGGCATGAAACTGTAGCTGGAGGTTGATAAAAAAAAAAAAGAGGGGTAGCTAGAGGCAAAATCGAAACATGAAAGTTGGCACACCAACAAGCAAATATTCATTTGATAGAAGATTTTATTTTTATTTCAAATTGTAATGCATGATGAATAGTGTTATTAATAATATACGCTGCCACCCACCTATTGTCATCACAATTGCTTTTTAACTTTTCCTAATAATTTAAGATAGCACTTTTCTAACTTTAGAGTGCAAATGTTATAGGGATAGTCAATCGCTGTTGTAAAGAAGACAAGCTATCATTTTAAAGAGTAACAAAATTATCAAATTCAATTTGTTACTTGTGCCAAGCTGATGTCACATTCTCGAAAATTAATATACTACGGTTAATTGCAAAATGAGGTAATATTTGGGCATGCTGTGACAAATATGCCAAGTACCAAACCTTTTTCAAGAGGAGGGTACGTAGCAGCCATGTTTGACCTAAAATAAATGGTAAGTGAGGTGCTATAATAGGTATCTTGCTTGCATCTATGCATTCATGTTTACTAGTGTCTAGTGGGCTTTAATGTAACAGGAATGTCTTTGAAGCAGGTTTGCTATTCACATGAAAGATTTACTATTGAACACATGAGTAAGTTTTCTTTGTCCTATGAGAGGGTTGTTTGAGAATTTCCTCATAATTGTTAGGTGGTATTTTGTCAAAATAAATAACTGAATAATCATAGAATATACTTAATTTTCTTTGACTTATCACTCACAATCTTTTCAAACTCGTAGGTAGTTCGATCATTGATCTTTTTAGTAAATTGATGGGGGTGGAGCCGTTCTTGCGAGAAGCAAGGGATGTCGTTAACGATAAGAGGTCACAGAGAATTGATCTATTCATAGAGTGATCCTATGATCGATACAGGATAGACTATTTCATTCTTTATTGTCCGATCTCAGATGCTTTATCGGAGATTCCAGATTTGATTGCTAACCATGACATTAGTCTTTCCTCCGTCAGGAGGTCACGAAGGTGAGAGATAGATGCTTCACACTTGGCGTCTGATGGAAAAAAGCAGTAAGGAGTAAGAGGATTAAACTCTCAGATGAGACTAAGCAGCTACCGACCGTTCCAATCAACCAACGGTAACTAAACAGTGCTCGTTATGAGACTTAACCTTAAGCTTATGAAGCGATCTGGTGATAGTCATGTAGCACACACTTTGTGTTTGCATTCTTGAAGACAGCCCTTCTCTTTCAAGAAAATCACAGCATGTCAAATACTAAGAAGGTTCTTCGTTTGGTTGTCTACTAATTAAGAGTTAATCAACATCATATGTAATTAATTATTCAAAACAACAGTTTACTCAGTTCCCCAATCAGAATCAGGTAAAGGCAGGCTTCCCCAAGGGGTTGGTTAGGTGGCCAAATATGTAACTTGGAAAATCTCCCTCAAACTATAAAATCTCATATCACCTAATAGTACATGACAGGTAGGTACCTAGCACCTTTTTCTTCTAAATCTGAAACTGTGGCCATGTGCATGTGGAATTTCTATAACTATATTTTTCTAGAGATGAGATTCCACTTCTCAATGTTAGCCAAGTATCCCACTTGTTTACACTAGAATCCATGTACATAGTATATTATAAGTCAAATAGCACATGGCCATCAAAGCCATTTCATGAAATCTATGAGCCCAACTGTGATTGAAGTCATAAAAATATTCCATGATACTACTATATTCCATGGAAGCTCTAAAAACTATAAGAGAAATAGTATTAAACTTCAATAATACAGTAGTAAAGATATAAAGAAATCATGGTCAACGATCTAAGATCCCGTGGTGCATCTGAATGACTTAGCGCTGATACATCATAGTATATATATATAATGCTACTATTATTCTTCTTGTTCATCATTTATCTAGAATTAAGATAAATGCATTTGAGCCTCTACGTCGACTGCATTATTTATACTATTAACTTAACATGTACAGTTGACAGTGTTTCCTTTTCAATTATTTATCTTTTCGATCGAGTGAAAATCATTGAGTTTATGAGACTCTACCAATTAAGGAACACATTTTCAAATACATACTAGTATAAACAGCATGTATTCACTCTATATATGTAGTAAGCTAGCCAGACAAAGTAAGCATCATCAACGGGTAAAGAAAGACGACACTGTTTTTATATGAAATTAATGCTGCTCCTACATTAATTTTGAGAAAATGTACCTTCAAAACTCCAAAAGGGTCTTGATCAATATAAAATTTGGACAAGGAAACAAATCTAAGAAAGACCTTATACCTAAGAGGTTTAATGTTCATGTTGAAAATATTCATTCCACTCTCCGACTATCTCTTTGTACATATCATAATCTTTCTTCTTCTATCTGATGTCTCTTTATACGCTTGTATACCCCCCATCAACTTGCTGCAGTTAAGAACACATACATAAACAAGAGTTAGAGAAGGTATTTTCTTAGCTGCCAGTTTACTAAGTGCAAGTAGATTAAATCATTTTTGCTATAAAAAATTGACCTCAAGAGTTTGTTAAGCTGATAACGCTATAAAACATGAAGATACAAACAGAGAATGCAAGACCTAGTAAGCAAAACGCACATTTAAGGCTAGTGAAGGAGTGAAAACTTTTCAGTATTATATAAATGCAAGCCGAACCACAAGGACTTAAGCATATACATAAAGAAAATGCAAATCATTTAATGAAACAAAAACTTACCAAGATCAAAAATGTAGAAAATAATAGGCATGGAACTGAAGACATCAACATGAAGGACCGGAACCCCTTCCCTCCTCTTCGCTGTTGGCTCTCTGTTGCTGCCTCGGGGTCTCTGGTGGCTGTGGGGGGGGCTGCAGCTGTTGTTGAGACTGAAGATGAACCTGTTGTTGATAAGAAAGAGACTGCTCCTGTTGGGACTGCTGATGAGGCGGAACCAGATTATAAGGATTTTCATAGGTACCGGCCAAAACCAACGAAGGTGGTATGGATGAACTCATCTGATGAAATCCAGTAGCTGTTACCGAGCCCGTAGAGTCGAACCCACCGTTAAATCTTACAACATCTTCTTGTTGAGAAGCTTGCTGTTCTTGCTGCTCATAAAATTTCAGCATCTCCTGTTGGTCCCTTTGTTCCTTTGCAGCCAATGCTGTTATAAATTGTTGAACTTGAATTGGCTGCTGCAGTAGTTGCTGTGGGTCACGAATTAGCAATTGACCACCATGTGGGACCCCTATTGACATTGGGTTCATATTGAAAGGCATCATGGTACTAGAAGAGGGAGCATTCATGTGTTGCTGCTGCTGAAAAAACCCCGGAGGTTGAAGATTAATAATGGGTACCATTGCTGATGGACCAATGTAGGTAGACAGTTCCTTTTTAGCGTTCAACAGATCATCCTGAACTTGCCTGAGCTTCTGTTGAAGTAATGAAATAAGGCCAACACACCCATAGACCGGATCTCGAAGACGATACTCAGCCTCATAGGCAAGGGAATTCACTGCATCTTCCCGTTGAGCAGCATTGAGTTCGTTGAGTAGTTTCGCCACGTTGCTGGCACCGAAGACTTTGTGGACATTGGAAAATTTCAATGGCTGATCTGGCGGAAAATAGGGTGCGAAGACGCACTCTTGGGTGCATTTTCTGCGTAGGAATTTGCAAGCTGCGCATGGTGAATTGGTCGATGACATCCTTCTGTTCCTACACATCAACCCCATAAAACACACAAGCGATGTCAAAGAATGAATACACCTATAAATGGAACAGAATATCTAGGTGTTCGCATTCTAAATATATTTAGACACAAATGGAGCATAAATTAATCAGAAATGATTATACACAATTAAAAATAAAAATAAAAATAAAAAGGATTTATGGCATTCAACGAAGTTTCATTTACCGATATTAAAGAAACAGGAAGCCATTAATGGCTTAGCAAATCGAAGCAGACATGGTAAAATAATAAAATCATATTTACAGTAGGACTTTAATTAAAGGAAGTCAGAAAGTGTAAATTAGCAACTGTAGGGTGATTTAGAATCATATCCAAGTTTTTGAACCAATTATTTCAAGAAAAAAAAAAAACCCTATAACGACAATATACCCATGAAATACCACAAAGTTAGTAGGTAAAGTAGACAAACTTTTCTGAAACAACTTCGCCAGTAAAAACAATAAACAAAAGAAGAAGAAAACGGAAAGAATCAAGTACGAGCAGGATAAACTTGCAGTGACGAAGAAAGATGCCAAGTTTCCGAAGGAGACTTGAATGAAAACAAAATTTCACCCTACTTTCGCTTTTCTCTCTCTAACTTGATAAACTTGGAATGCAAGAAATCTTTCGTTTTACGGATCTAATCTAGATCAATGATATCTCTCTGGGCTGTATCAAATCAAGGGCTTCTTATATATCAAAATCACACACTAGTAGTTCTGGTTCCTTCTCAGAAAATCCAAACTCTAAGATCCTTCCTTATCAAACAATGAAGAAACAAATCAACACAAAATCACAAATAAAAAACGAGTCCAAAAGAGTAAAAATTAAAATCATAAAATAAAAATAAAGATAAAGAATACAAACAAAACATGAAATCAGGAAACTCATTCACCTTTCTTATGTTACAAACCCTATTCAGATCACTCTTTAACCTTCTCTCTCTACTTCTCTTCAAGACTTCAAACTCATTCCATCTGCAAAGTAACAAAAAAATGGAGTGAACATAGAATGTTGCTGAATTTAATTTTATAATCGAAAAAATCGACATCATATAACCCTATAAAATCACATACAAAAAATAAATGGACTGAACTTCAAAAGCTCAAGAAAGATCAAGAAATAGGAAAACGCAGCTATTTTTTTATAGTTTCATCATCGATATAAGAATGAGAGAGAGAGGCGGCATAGAGAGGGAGGAGTCGAAATGAAAAGGAAAAACAAATTTGATGAAATAGAAGTGATTATAAAGCGAAGGATTTTCCAAGAATGGTCGAGTTTGTAAATAAATCCAATTACTAGGGTTAAATAATGAAGGAGAAACCTCACACGGCATCTTGTCTATTCAGGACCGTCGATGGGATAACATATGCTGTATTGACCGTCTGATTAGAATTTTGTATTTATATTGAGTTACCCATTTGTCCCTGCGCTAGTTTCCTGAGTGATGAATAAATTGGACTCTGAGTCACCTCTTTGTCCCTGCGCAAATTTATTGCGTTTCCCAAATTACCCCTTTCAGGAGGGATGTGCTTTGAAATACGGCTCTAAGTTTCATACATTCACAATACTGCCATCGCATTTAATTACTAGCTTTAATTTCTCAAATCTGTAATAGGATTTCTTTTGAAGTTAATTTTTTCAAACGCTGACTTAAAGTTTTTGTATATGAAAATCACTCAAGGTTATTATTTCAAAAAAATCATTTATTTTTTTATTTTTTAAATAGTCATTCAACTATTATTATTTTTGCAAAGTCATTTAATGAATTTAAGTTATATTTTCTATATATATATATATATATATATATATATATATATATAGCTGCTGTAAGAAAATAATTATGCCAAATTTTTTTAAAAAAATAAATAAATCATTCTGATAAAACAAAAAGACGGGTCAATTTAATGATTGAATTACATTAAATAGATTTTTATTATTTTAAAATTTAAATGACCACTCTAGATAGGACCTTCCCAGATAACTAGTAAAAAAATTATTAGAGATATATTAACTGGAAAAAAAAAATAGACAAAGTTCAAGCGAAAAGAAAAATGATCAATGAGGAAGAAATAAAATCATTATCTATTGGAAATATAGCTAAATAGGTTGAGTGATTTTATATGTGAATAGTAAAAAATTAAAAATTAACCTTTTAGGTGAAATAATAATAATTGACTAATTTAGAGATTTTTCTAAAATAATTATCACTAAGATAAGAACCGTAAGTTGAATGATCTTCGTTAAAATTAAAACAACCCAAATCACCTATCAAAGAGTTAATACTAGCAGTATATTCTACTTAAGTTTTTTGAGTTAAGCTTTTTTTTTAAAAAAAATATGCACTTTTATTAGGTTTGACACATTATTTATTGTGTTAAGTACTTCGATATAAATTACATAATACTTCATAAAATAATTATAACATAATATTGCTTTATGATGGAATTACACACAGACATTATAAACTCTTTCAAAATAGCATAGTTAATTATGGGATGATTATATGAGAATTTACACACTATTTATAGTGTTAGATTACATTTTTCGATGTTACTTCATAAAAGTATCATGTACATAAAATCACAAGAATTTAACGAGGGGCATTTTTTATGATATGAATATTTGAATAAGGAAAAATCTTAATAATAATATTGAAATAAAATAAACAGTTACTGGAGATAGAGTTCTAATAATTATGAAATTAACATATTTTATCTAGATATTTACCATTTAAATGATCCTAAGCATATCAGTTTGGATTATATCAAGAATCCATATTCTTGGGTTTGAAATTCAAAAGTGGAGCCAAAAATTTATAAATTGTTTTATTTAGTTTCAGTCCTTCAAATTATTTGAAAAAATGAAGAACTATAATTAATCAATTGCATATCAAACTCAACTAGCTAGTTTTTACAATTTAGTATTAAGAAAATTTTCCAATAAGTAAAACTTACTTGCACAGAAATAGATAAAGCTCATATGTACATTATTAAAATTAAACAGTAGGGGATAGATCAAATTAATTGATTAATGATTAAAATATTGATCAAAATGTCATCAAGTTACCTTTTGGCTTTGGCATTAATTGTGTCAATGAGTTAATTAGGGACCTAATATAAGTTGCTGTTTGGGGAGAACAAAAAGGAAGGAAAGGATTGACTTGTGAGTGAGTGCACGAGGCAACGAGCCATCAATCCTTGGAAATTGATCATTGATACTTTCGTTCACTTTTACTCACTCGGATCTAGTTTATATGTCATTATTTTAAATTTCATATTACTTGAGAAACTAAATAAATTTATCATTATATTCTTATTTATGTTTCTCTTGAAATCAAGTTTTCAATAAATAAACATAAATAGTTTATTCTATTAATTAAATTGACCAATAAACATGAGTTAGAGCTTGTTCGACATTGCTGTTGAGAGGCCAAAAACACTTACGAGAAATAAAGAGATATTTTTTGAAAAAATAAGTGTTTGACAAACTCGTAAATATGCTTTTAAATGAAAGCAGAAACCATTTTTTTGCTGTTGGAAGAAACTAAAAATTTCTAAGAACTTAAAAAAAGCAGAAACATAAAATTATTTTTTTCAAGACTAATATATCTCTTCCATATATACATATTTACCAATATATCTCTTATTAATAAATTAGCAAATTTTACATTTTATTTTACGTTTACATATTATTATTTTATTTTTTATATATTATTATACGTATTATTTTTCAGAACTAGAAATAAAATAATAACAATATTTTTGCAAGATTAGAATATTTTTTTTATATAGATTTCAGCCCCCCTAATAAAAATGTATAATACTGATTTAAAATTAGAGTATGTACATGTTTTATAATTGATGTTTAAAATAGTTTATCTCCATAAAATAATCTTAATATTAAAAGTACATTGATACTTTCCTTTAATTTTTCGTAATTTAACTCTCAAAACCACATTTTAGAAAAGACTAGTCAAACACAATTTGTTTATGGAAAACACTTTTCAAATAAATAACCAAACACAATTTTTTTATTTTTTTCCAAAAGCACTTTATTGAAAAGCTATTTTTAAAAAATATTTCTATAAATAAGCAGTTTTTAGCAGTAATATGAAGCATGCTCTTAATCATTTACTTTCCCTATGTTTGTCCAATTCATACTTACAAGACTAATAATTCTCAAGGATAAAATAAGAAAAATAGTGTTATTTATGTATTGATTCCGTAAAATGAGAAGTATTAAAGAACTCTATTTTTATTAAGGATGATATATATATAGGAACAAATTGAGTACTTGTTATATTTAGACTTGACATATTTATTTTTTAAAAATAGTCGACGTAATTATTTTATCATACTATTCTTATTTATTAATATTTAATATTATGTCTTAAAAAATTAGAAAATAAATAATCGATGCTAGGGTAAAACTTGACAAGTAAAGGTGGAAATTTATTTTTAAAATAATAAATAAGTAAAAATAAACCGTGAGAAAATATTTAGGCTAAGATCCAACCTGCGCTATCAGCTTTTTGACTCAACTGAAATTTTTTTCCTTTTTTAAGCTAAAAGTTGAAGACTAAGACAATAGCATTTAATTTATTGAAGCCTTTGTCTCCTTTATTTTCTAGATTATTGTTTCACGTTTTATGGGCAATTATATTAAAAAGTATTGCCATGCCTATTTGAAAAAAACAATAACATTTATTAAAAGAATCATTTAACCGAATTTCACCAATCTCTACTTATAGGAAAATGTTTTTCTTAGAATATTTATCTGAACCATAAGTTAAAGCTTTAAAGAATTGCTTATTGTGGACTAGAGAAAGTACAAAAATCGTATCCTTTAGATTATGTGATTCTTTTTTTAAACACGAAATTTTAGTGGTTTTTGATTTTTAAACTTTTATTTTGTTTCAAAAGCATTTGGATAACTCAAGGTCGAAAACATATCAATAAGTTAAAAGTAAAAAATTGAATGTCCCCAACTTATGACTTTTAGTTTTTGACTTATATCTCATCCAAATATTTCATATTAAGAGGGTGTTTCGATTGACTTAAAAAGATAGTTTTTGAGTTAAAAATAAAAAAATCAAACTTAAATGTCTTTTAAATTAAAAAATAAAAAGTAAAGGAAAATCTACGTTTAATTTTTGAGTTATTTTAAGTAATATTTGAACTTGTTAAATACTTTCTAACTTATTTTAAAAATTATTTTTGATTTATTTTTTTATATTTATCAAACATTTTTAGAGATAAAAAAATAAATTTAATTAACTTTTAAGCTAATCCAAACACCCTCCAAATCATTGAGTAGTTCATTAAATGGTCACTGAGAATGAGGCCAAAATTTAAAGAATAGGCGAGCGGTGGCAGTGTGTTGGTGAGCAATTGCGTGCTGAAGTTTCTCTATTCCACTAAATACATGCTCCTCTTTTGTCCTTTGCAGTAGCAGTTACAGGGTACATTTCTGAATCAATATGAACTCTCTCAGCATTTTTCCCAATTTTTCACTGACTCCCTTTATAATTTGTCTTACTTACATACTTCGTTTTCTTTCTTCCTTTATTTTTTCATGCACACGTAGATATTCTACAGATATCTCATTGTGTCATTTTGACATTTTTTTCACTAACACATGTTGACTTCAAGTGCGTGTTAACCAAACACGTCCACGTGGATTAGATGCCCAATTATATCATGTCAACTCATTAAAAGTCTATCATATTAAAGAGAAAAAATAGGAATTAAAATGCATGACAAAGTAACCAATGAATAAATGACATGTGGTCTTTTTATCCCAAAAAATTAAATAAAATATTTGACAGATTTAAAGAAAAATGTAACCCCCCAACAACTTCCCCAGTCATCTTCTCCATTGTATTACTCCATTTTTATTATTTTTCAGCCTTGTTTTTTCTGTCATAAACCCACACCCACACAATCTACTCTATCATATTCCTTCATTTTCATTATCTTTTCCGTCACACCCACAACCACACAGCCATCTTCCCCGTTTTATTCCTCTTTTTCATGATTTTTTTCTGCCATATTCCCCATTCATTGCACCCTCCCTCCCATTTCTTCATTTGATTTAGGGCTAAAAGGTGCAAATGTATAACAACAATGGTTCATATTTTTAAGATTGCGTCTCTTTTTCTTTAATTTTGTGATATTTGTAGTTTAATTAGGGCTCAAGGTTAGTGAGATTAACATTTACATAGTAAAAATTGAGATTTTTTTGGCTCCTATTTTAAGATTATTGTGAGTGAACTTTACATGATTTGGGGTGTTGTTGTTATGGGTTCGATTTCTTGTTTCTTTTTGGGTCTATCTGAGTTTGTAGTGCGAAATTTAAATTATTATAACAAAAGATTTAACCTTCATTGAAGTACTTTAAGCTTTGAGAAATAATGGGAGAGATAGTGGCTATAAAATGGGAAAGAAGAAGAGAAAAAATAAAATAAAATAAACTATATAAGTCCCTCACGCGTCAATAGCGAGTGTATAACACTCACTTTGTTATGTCAGCTGAAAGTGTCAAAATGACACAACGGAGCCTGACATGAGTTGTCTAAAATGAACAAAGCCTAGTAAAAGTGTCTAAATGAAAATTATTGCCAACTTTAAGAGGCCACCGATGAATTACACCTTCTATCTTTTGTTAATGAAATTATCTGGGAATTGTCATGTTTCTATTTGAAAAATTAACTTAATTAATTTCCTTTTTATTCATTTTTTTTCAAAATAATTTTCAGGGTTGGTGGTATAGTTGGTACTTGGTCCTTTGGTTGGAGAGAACACATACGCATGTGTTGGAGAAAAAAATATTATCTTTTTTCCTTTTTTATTTTAATCATTCTGTATTCATAGTACAATTAATATATTTAGATTTGAGCTTAAACCTACTAATTAAGGGGTAAATACTTCTACCAAAAAGATTTCATTTTCAAGATTCTAACACTTGTAGTTCTCATATTAAATTAGAAGAAAAATTCTATTCTAATCATATGTGAAACTTGTTTCATCTATCTATGAAGGACTTTTATAATTTCTAACTTTGTCTTGCCTTTTTGAAATGCTTCTGCTCAACCGACACGTAATGGACTGGCTCACCTTAATTAGAGGTCTCGAATTAGAGTCTTGGGTATGGTGAAAAATGAAAATTATGTTCGGAGTGTCACTTTCGAATGGGCTCTGCTTTGCGAATTTAATCGGGGCTCCAATGCGGACTCCAAACACCGGATCACTATACCAAAAATAATTTTTAGCGACAATTAATTAACGGCAATAGCTTAATTGCCGCTAAATACATAGTTTTAGCAACAATTAGCACTCTTCTTAAATATTTCTAAAGCCTATAGCGATATTGGATCTAATGACAACTAACTAATGCTGATAACTGGTAAGGCTTTAACACTCTTTTTTAATATATATATATATATTTATCGTCGTTAAAAGCTATTTTTGTTATACTAAATGGAAAAAAAATGCTTCGCCACATATTCTATTGTCCTCTGCCAGGTTGCCTGGGTATTTACCTAAACCCATCGTCACCATATAATATTGAAGGTAAGATATATAGAGAGATATATTTTAAATCTTAAACACTAAGAATGGAGGTTGTCCCGGCTGTTTAGAGGTTCAAAATTCATCATGATATTTTATATGCAAACTCCATCCACTATATTTTTATTTTTCTATACTCTTTAATGAAAATAATTTTTGTATTTGTAAATCTATAAATAAAATATTTTTCTTTAATTCTGGATCCAGCACCGACC
This sequence comes from Solanum etuberosum, assembly GCA_029582245.1. Taxonomy (NCBI): domain Eukaryota; kingdom Viridiplantae; phylum Streptophyta; class Magnoliopsida; order Solanales; family Solanaceae; genus Solanum; species Solanum etuberosum. The sequence continues at coordinate 16,942 of JAJONR010000094.1, forward strand.
GTCCTAGACCTTCTCTCCTTTTCTCCCTTGCATTAATGGCAACAAGGAGATCAACTATATCTACGAAGTACAAACCCCTGCATTACTAGAAGGGTTCTGTAACAGTGTTAGGGCGTTTACTGATCCAGAAAAAGTAAAAGCCTGTCTATAATCTAATTTTACATAAATGTGAGGGCAAACATCCTCTATCACATCAATATTAAATTCATATAGCTAGCGGGGTTAGGTCAGTTGACAACGAAAACGAGAAGTTATATCTAGCTAGCTGCTATATGTATGGGGGACAGATTGAGACGAGAGATAAGCAGATTGAACATACAAATATATAGTTGATGTGAAGTTTCCTTCATATATGATATAATCTACACGATATTGCAGTGAATGAATGAATATGCAGGTTGGTTCAGAATACTTGAATCATTTTTATCATCGGTTAATATTTCATCTATTAATTGATAGTACTACTCCATCTATTCCTTATTATTGTTCTACACATGAAATTAATGGGAGAAGGTGAAACCCCAAATTATTATAACCTATCTCACCAACAGCAAGAAAGGTGAACGGTTGCGAGAGGTCGAACTCAGTAATTTTCGTTTGAATTCTAAATCTCTAGTAAGAAATTCATTATTTAGATGAATTAGATTTTTAAATACATAAACTTCAAATTCCGACTCCGTCTTTAATAATAAAGGTCTTGCCACAAAAAAAGAGGACAACAAAGTCTCTTTGATTTGCTTTTGAGATAAATGACACAAACGTATTACGTTTTATTTCTTATAGTATATCATACACTTCATTGATGGTTCATGCTTTCTATCCCTTCAAATTTAATAAATGCATCAATTTTGACTTTGCGCTGCTTCGGTGTAAGATAAAGTGCCCCTTTCTCCAAGAGTTTTCACTTTTGACTATGATAACGTGAGGGTGCAAAACTGTTTTTTGCTTTTATTTATAAAGAAAAAGAAATTCTGTCGAACCAGCCCGAAAATTTAGTTCCCTCCCTCTTTTAGGATAACTTTTAAATTTTATGGTCTTAATTTAAAAATATATGTAATTTTTTATATCTTGTAATCTTAATTTTATTATGTAAAATATTGAAATCAAAAAATCAACTAGATGTAAAAAGATCGATTCTTTTTGAGACAAATAAAAAAACATCAACTAAGATACTTAAATTGGACATCAAAAAATACTCGCTTAGTTGATGTTTCCTTGTCCATGCATATATAACATAACTGTAACAAAAAGCTGGCATTGTTACGTTAATATGCGGGCAAATATCCCCATTAATTTGCGGGATAAAAAGTTAATGCATGCAGATGCTTTTGAAGCAGTTGGCAACGAAAATGAGTGACAGATCAAACGAGGCCTATTAGCTACGTTGATGTGAAGTTTCATTCAAAGCGTCTATCAATCTAAAATATATACTTCCTCTAATTTTCACACATATTTTGACTTAGCACCCAATTTTAAAATATAAATTTAATGTTTGAATTTTGTGGTCTTAAATTAAAGACATATCAAATAGATTAATATGTTCTTTAATTTTGTGATTTTAAATACGTCATGTGTAAAGTGAAATTCAAAAAATTACTAAAATGAAAAATAATCATTATTTTTTAACTGGATTAAAAAAAAAAAGTATCAAACAAATAAATAAATGGAGATAAACAGATATAATCGTAGATCTGTGGTGAATGTATGTAAATACGATTAAACCGTTCTATTTGTCTCGTCATGTCCATACGTTTTTTGTGTGTGTGTTTGTGTTTAATTTGCTTGACACTTTTTATATATTGATTTTCTCAATAGATGTTTGATCAAAGAATTTGGAATCCCAATCCAAAGTTTTAAATTATCATAAACTAATGATGGATGTTATTATTGATACAAGTAAAAGTTGAACTAATAGATACTAATTTTTATAAGTAAGGAAATTTTTATCAAGTCAAATGTTTTTTAGTTTATGTTCTTTCATGAGTTGTCTGTTGTTCTTTAATTCATGTCCTTTAGCTATCAAACTTATGCCTAGTGAGACATAATTTTTTTTGGAAACAATAAGTATGCCCAAACATTATTTATAAGATATAATGATATATATAAAAATATAAATTTATGTCCCACAAAAATGTTATTTATTTTTTTAGACATAAATTAAAGAGCAGCGCAAAGTAAGGCCCAAAGTGCAAATGATCCCATTTCCAAACCCGAGCTAATTATGTTTCATTCTAGTGCATCAGCAATGGCGCAACTCTTGGGTTTCCCTGTGTATTCAGTAAGCCCAAATCGAATGGGCTAAAAATAAGCCCAGAAAGGTTAAACCCTCCAAATGGTATGCGGTAGAACCCTAAACCCGAATTTTCCTAAGGGAGCTTACCCATTTCTCCAACACTCGACGCTTTCACAGGAATGTCGAAATGGTGGCGTGCGGTGGAAACCACCGCCGGAGGTCTGAGGTCGACGGAGGTAACTAGCAGGAGATCGTATTTTACAATTCAAGCGATCCCTAGGGAGGTCAGCGGAAGAAGAGTTTCCAGTAGGGACCGAGCCCAAGGTCGTATTCCGGCCATTGTTTTCTCACAGAACTACGTCCAGTCAAAACCTGACGATCCAACTTCCATTGTCGCCGCAAGTTCTGTTTCTAGAAAGTTCCTCCTTACAACTGAAAGGAAGCAGATTAAAACGATCATTGATTCGATTGATCTCCCTTTCTTTTGTTCGACAACCTTCCCTCTTCAGATTCGAGCTGGTTCGGGGTCGTCAACTTTACTGGAATCTGGAAAAGTACTTCCCATTAAGGCAAGTGATGCTTCTTCTTGTGTATTCTGTTATTGTTCTAGTGTTACTCCCTCTGTTCTATTTAAAATGACTGTATTTGTCAGTATACAGAGCATAAGATGCTAGTTATACGAAATGTTATATAATGTTTGAAGAATTAGTTCGACAGAAGAAAAGTATGTTGAAGGTTTACATTTTAGTAGATTAATTAATTCGAGTTAGAAAGTTGTATAAATTAGAATTATATCCAACATTTTGGACAATTGCAAATGGATTAAGTGTCATCGGAATTGTATTTAGTTTAAACTCATGTTTTCTTGCTGTTATTTGTATAGATTCATAAGGATGAAGAGACTGGGAAGATATTGAATTTGGTCTTTGTATGGGCAGAAGATGGAACAAAATTAAGGGTCGACGTGCCTGTTGTGTTCAAAGGGGAGCACGAGTGCCCTGGTCTCAAGAAAGGTACTTTCTTCTGCTTTTTGTCTTTCCATAATAAGAGATGTAATTTACCATGAAAATACAATAGCTTCAGCCTAGGCCGACCTGGGAGATGTATTGCTCACATTACATTCTATGCATTTTCTTACTTGTAATCTTTTCCATTGCTGGTTGAGTTTCCTCTTGAATGTGTGATTTTACAAATTTGTTTTGAGTGATTTCAGTTAATTAGTTGTATTTCTGTAATTAAACACAGAAATATGACTAGTGACTAAATTATAACCATGCATATCTTTGACACGAAACTATTGTCAGAAACACCATATAGGCTGATTTGAAATTTCAATGCCAGAAAGTCCAAATACTTTAAATTCCTATTTCCTTTTCTGACCAACGAAGATCATTTGAAAGAGAGGAAGTTTTCTATTTTCTTTGTTAATACCCTTGTGAGGTGATATAACCGCACAGAATACTCATGTAAACTTTGGAATTTAATTACTTTGCAACATCATGGTATATATGCTGTCTTGAAGGGTATCAAGGAGAATACATTTTATTGCTAAAACTCCCAGAGTTATTTAGTCTACATTTGCATGGCGTCTGGAAAGAAGTACTACTTCCTTTATCTAGTTTTCTGGATTATCCTTCCAACACTATCTTACTTTCAGGAAACTGATTGAAGCTGCATAGTGAAGAGAACTCCACATATCAATATTTTACGTGATCCAATATTCAAGAGAATCCCTTCCCAGCCATAGTTATTATACTCACCTTTATATTATGGAAGGACAAATACTCTAGGAGCATACATTTGCTAACACCAGCTAGATGCAAGCTAATAAATAAGATATCTTAACCTCTACTGTAAGTCTGTAACAAATCATCATAGACTTGGCATCCTTGGATTCAGTGAATGTATCAACTTATTGGCTCAATATGCAAATTCATCTCTAGCATTATCTGAAAACTTAAACCAAGTACCTTTCGGTGATAAAATACAGCTTTCAATGGAGATCACCCTCTCAAGAATTTTTTAGTGAGAATTTCATCTTGAACCTAGGCTAATGTCCCTTCATGCTTTCTTAGATATATGCTTTTAGTGGATGGTGATTGAAGGATTTATATTGGCCTCTGTCTCCCCTTAGCCTCGAGCCTACTATTTTTGCATGTCAAATTAGTTCAGGAAACTTTCATTTTATCTTGCGATTTTAACTGCATTAAACATTTTGAAACAATTAACTTAGATATCGAAAGAAGAAGATGGTCTAGGCCCTACAAATTTAACACTCTTCTATCTTTGACTATTCTGATCCAGTTCCAGCACTAGTAAGCTCCTGTTTTTTTATCCTTAGAACATAATAAGAGGATTTAATACTTGAAGTAGTTCACTTAAGATGCTGTGAAGCCTGATGCTTCTTCTAATGAACCCCATGATAAACTAAATTTTGTTAAATCATGATTGGTCACAAAAGCCCTTTTGTATATTCTAAGACTAAGAAGGAAAAGCCCTTTTGTATATGCTTCAGAAAAAATGCCTTCTAGTATCAGCACACAGAAGGGTTATCTTGTTTAATGGGATTAATTCTGTTCAAATCATGTGAAGTAATGTCTTCCACTTGTTGTCTAGACACCCTCAAACTAAGAGCAGCAATTCTTTATCAGAAATCTTGTGGTAGCATCATTTTCAAGTTTCCTTGGCGTGCTTATTTGTTATCTTGTCTAGTGTTAGAAATGTTAATGGAAAGAAAACTTTAATGCATAGATTGGCTTGGAGTAATCACACTACTGCTCATTGATATGCTTTGGAACAGTGTTGTGTTTCCTTTGCTTAATTCTTCCATGAGAATATCCAACATGCAAATATTTGTTTAAAAATATTTAGTGAATAATGATTTATAGCTTTTTATATGTAAGCAGGTGGTTATCTAAACAAGATTAGACCTTCCCTAAAGTTCTTGTGCCCAGCCGAGAATATACCTCAAAAAATTGAGGTGGACATAAGTCAGCTAGATGTTGAAGACAAAGTGTCCCTGCATGATATCGATGTTCATCCAACTTGGAAACTCTTAAGCAAGAATGAGGCCATCCCTGTTTGTAAGGTTAAGGCAACACCAGTTGATAGCTAATTTTGTCGATGCTATTTTTCAACTGCCCGATGCATCTGAAGTCCATTAGTTCAACATTGTCTGTTCTAATTTGACCTGGTTTCGTATTGGTGTATATGAACACGGTCAAAAGACATTAGAAGCTTTTGCTATACTGTAGTAGTAAAATTGCTATTTTGGGACTTGTTCTAGAATAATAAACTTGTGCATTAATGAGTAAATGGAAAATGCAACTGCAGTCTTTTTAAATTTTTTAGGAATGCACACAATGGCTGAGCTTGGGTCACCTGTGGCTGCGTCATGAATGCAATTTATTTTTAAGTAGGAATGGCGCTGGAGGATATTTTTTATTATTAGACTATATTGAAATTTGATAATGTTGTATGACTTGTTCTAAGTAGTCAATTTCCGTACATGTAACCACCGTAAGACCTGGCTAGCGACAACTAACAAGCTTTGATGCATAGCTGTCTAAAAAATTAAAAACTTTCATGCATTGAAATGAACAAGTCAAGGGAGGGAGATGACAGTTGGATTAAGTTTTTTTATTATTATTAAAAAAAGGTTTGCTTTTATATAGAGGATAATATTGTTTTTAATTTTCTCTGGATTGATTGGCTTTTAAAATATATTTTCTCTAGGAAACCAAAACCATCATAAATGATATTCAATGTTAGTTGCATCTACGACTATTGACGGAGACAGAATTTTTAAGAATTTCCATTGAGGGAGGAAACAAATAAGTAAGCATATTAATAGTATTTACATATAAGCGGATCAGATAAAATTTAACTCTACGTCGATACAAATAATGAAACATAGAAAGTTAAAAGATCAAGTTTCTTTTTTTCTAGCCCTATTGATTATGGATACAATCAAACTGAGGCTAGGGAAAAGATAAGCAACAGACCCGGATTCGAACTAGTGAAAGCCAAGGAGATTAGGTCATGAACTCTCTTTACCACTGAACCAAGCATTTGACTTATGCTAAGGGGTTCATCATCAAGTATATAAACGTAAATCAATAAGACGAAGGGGGTTCAGATGAACAAAGCTTCATGTAGTTTCGGCCCTTTCCACTGCCCTCGCCTTCACCCTCATGGTTATATATAAATATCTTGGTATATACAATAATAACAATATATTTAGTGCAAAGTGGACGTAGAATGTACTCCCTAGTGTTAAAGTGAGGTTGGAAGGATACAATGTACTTATTTTGTTCACTTTTATTTGTCACTTTAACACATTAAGAAAATTCTATTACTATTATTATTATTTTTAAGTTTTATCCCAGTATTAATTACTTATTCTTCAAAATACTTTTCATGACTTAATACTAAATATCAATTAATGTGAGTACTAGGACAAAATCTTCAGATCAATCATTATTTCTTAAAGGGTGTGTAAAATCCAAAATGCACAAATATCATCTATGCTTTTTCTTGAATTGCAAAGTGGAGCCTGGGAGGATAAGAGGATCGAACGTATCATGTATGCAAGATCTTAGATCTTATCCTTGATTCGTTATCTTGGAGTGCAAAGTGAGGCCTCGCAGGATAGAATGTATAATGAATGCAAGATCTTATCCTTATATTGACGTGAAAAGTATGGTCTAGAAGGATACACTGTATTATGTATGGAAATCTGATCTAGAAATAGAAAAAATATTCTCGATTAACCCTCAACTAAATAATACGGTAATTAAAATAAAAAAAATAGTAATAAAAATAAAACGACAAGATATTTACTTACTAAACATCAAAAATACATTTAAAAAATATTACATTTTACTTCATACCAAATATAATTTTTTTCTATTATACGTGTTGACATTGATATACCTCCAAGTCGTTGCTCCGTACAAGGTGTTGTCCTTTTCAATATTGCAACAATCTACTCATCATATTGAAATTGATTGTCGGATTACTTTACATCAGTGAAAATGAAAAACACATTAAAAAATAAATAAATTGGGAAACACGTTATTTCTTCTTCTTGGTTGTTCTTTTTTATGAAGAAACAAAATGGGTAACACATTATTTCTTCTTCTTGCTTCTTCTTTTCCTATCAAGTGTGATACGTTACGGGGTTGTTATTTTTATAAAAAATATTCTTTTCATAACTAGTGTTCAATCAAATTAATGGTCTAAAATTAAATTTTAATATGGGTTTTATTTTTTAAAATAAACATTATATATATTCAAGAGGTGCATCCATAAAATTACTCCATCTTTAGTAGGTGTTTGGACATGCGCGATATGAAATCATGAGATAAAATCAATGTTTGAACATGCAATTTTACAACGATTTCATCTCATAATTTCATATCATGAGATGAAATCCCAAATTTTCCAAAAAACATGACTTGAGAATTTCAAATCATAATTTAGGATTTTTCAAATACGAAAATTGTCCCATAAGTTTATATTTTGTAATTTTTTTTTCCCACATTTATACCTACTAATCATTTATTTCATATGTAAAAAAAATATAATTCATATCATTATTTTTTTAAATCACTTATACCTCATACATAACGATTATTCTGACCGACATAAAATTTATTATTACTTCAAATTAATTAATTCATACATTATCATTTATATTCACCAAATTCATTATTTTTGATCAAATTTACTTACCAACCAAATTTATTACTATTTCATTCAAATCAACGTTTAACAAAAAATATAAATTTCCATCGTGTTATGGTAAGATTATGTGATAGTTATTAAGCGATTTTATAATTTTTTGTTTATTTGGTAAGATTAAAGAATTGGGATAGATTTAGTTGTTTTACAACTTGTAGGAGTTTTATGTTTGAGAGAAAACATAAAAAAATCAATGGCATCTCCAAATGATCAGAGAAATCATTAATTAGAAGTTTTGAGTTAGATCGGTAAGAACAGATATGTCTAAACTCTAAAAGAAAAAAAGGAAGACCCAACAAATCATCATTAAAATTATATGAATGAGGTGGGTCCAATTTGTTGGTCTTGCTCACCGTGAAAGAAAATTGAAAATAGGTGTAATAGAATATACTATTTTTGTATTTTAATTATTGTTAAAATATTTGTTTAATTAAAAGCAGAAATGTACTAGATGAAAGAATAAAAGGAGGTAGAAGAAGACGAAGACGAAGACGAAGAATAGAAGAGGCAAAGGAGAGAGAGTTTATTTTGACCTCAGGATGAAGATATTTTTCTTGTCTTTTTCCTTATAACTCTCCATTCCTTCCTCCTTTTACTACTTTTTCCTGGAACCCGCCGACGCCGGCGAGTTTTCCCACCTCTTTCCCCTTCTCCGAGGTTCCTCTGTTTTCAACTATGCTCCTAACCGCAGGTTTTGTACAGTATTATTATCTTTTTCAGGCCTCAAACCTACCATGCATTTTGTAACCAAAACTACGACAGGCAATGCGTTGGTGGCAGAGCGCCTTTTCATCTTCCTCTTCCTCGTCATGCTCCTCTTCCAAAGTATACTCTGACGATAGCCTCCTTGCCTCCGGTGGAGGCATTCGTTACACCATCAAATCGGCTTTTTTCTTCGCCCGTAGGCGCAGACACGCTCGCGCGACAAAACTTCAAAATCTTACGGAAAATGACGGTGATGACTGGCGTTCACACTGTTCCAACGAGAATTTGCCGTTCAAATGTTCCTCCGACCGTCCGCCTCCGCAACCTTTGCCATTGCCGGAGCTGCATCTTGTGCTACGCCACGAATTTGATGCGGTTTCGAATGAACCCAATGTACCATTGCCATCGCCCACAGACGCGCATTTGCATCATAGAACTGGAGAGGATTCTTCCAACGTTGATACCCGTAAGGGTGGTGTAGCATCCCATGGGAGGTATGTGATCTTTTATGTACTCCTTTTTATTTTTTATTTTTTTAGTTTTGTTCTAATTTTCATATAGGATTAGACGAATACTTGTTTCTTTCCAATTAATTTTGTTTCAATTGTGAATATCCCAAATTGGATGTTTGGGTTTTTTTTTTCTTTTTCTTGAAAAGAATACAACTCAGGCTTCATTAATATTTGTTTTTTCTTGTAAAATTTAGCCTTTTATTCTAGGCTCTACCACATTCTTTTCTCTGCCATTGAGATTTGCCATATTCCCTTTTTCTCTTAGCATGGTTATGGTGTTACTCATTCAGCTAACAAGCTCGTGTAAATTTTGGATTATCCTGACCTGTATTTGTGTTCTTCTTTTATTGTGTTTTAGCAGATTATCAAGCCAAGATGCTCGAAAGAAGAAAAAAGAGCACTTGGGAAGTCGATTGTCTAGAAAGACACCTCAGAAACTTCATGTTGCTGATAGAGTTTCTGATATCAGGATCAGCGCACCCATTAGTGCACCTACAACTCCTTATGCAAGTCCTGGACTCAGCCCACTAAAAGCTGGGGATATTTTAAATCATAATTACATGGCATTCCCTGGTGCTTTTCAAGTTTGTTCTGCCCCGGAGATGCCTCCTTCGGACACACCTCAGTATCCAGGTTTCTCTTACCATGTTATCCCGGAAAAAAATGCTTTTAGTGTTGATAATTCTCCTCATCACAGTCCAAGAGTAAGCCCACAGAGGAGTAGAAAGATCGCAAGTGGACCTGCATCACCCTTGCATCAATTATTACCAAATGAGAACTCAACAGCACGCCGTGAGAGTAGTGCTCAGGGAAATGTCCATCCACTACCACTTCCTCCTTTAGGTGCCACTCCTTCACACCCTACTTCCATTCCACCAGTTCCCTCTAATGCAGAGTTGACACCAATCAAAGGCCAATGGCAAAAGGGGAAGCTTATTGGGCGTGGGACATTTGGAAGTGTATATGTTGCATCAAACAGGTATAATTTCCAAATAGATCTCATTGCATATGAATGTGTTTCTCCTTTTGTATACACCGTTAAGTTTCTAATGTTGCCCAGTGTTTTATTTAAACCAGAGAAACTGGAGCTTTATGTGCCATGAAAGAAGTTGAATTATTACCAGATGACCCAAAATCTGCTGAGAGCATAAGGCAATTAGAGCAGGTAATATTCCTTTATTCTCTTTGTTTCTTTAAAATTTAGATATACAAAAAACATATGAAAAACACTATTAAGTTGCAATTCTTCTCAAGTCAATATGATGAAAAAATATATTTTAAAACGTTAGTCAGAGTTTACATAATTTGAATCTCGCAAAGAGAAACATGCCACATAATTTGGGACATAAAAGTTTGCATCTTGATTGTTGAACTGGATCATATTGACCATTTAATCAGCAGTACCAAGCACATTGAGTATGAAATGTTGAATGTGAATACACTTAAATTAGCAACCACCAATCCATTATATTGGCACATGAAGACATGTTTGTTGTCAAATGGTTTCAACTTCTAACTGTCTCCAAATTTTATGTTGGTATAGGAAATTAATGTTCTCAGTCATCTCAAGCACCCAAATATTGTCCAGTATTTCGGCAGTGAAATAGTAAGTAATTCTTATTCTCTAATTAAGTTATGGACTTGATTTATCCGTGCATGTTGTCCTCAATGTGATTCTTTACTTCTTCGATTGTGCAGGTTGGTGACCGATTTTACATTTATCTGGAATATGTTCATCCTGGTTCTATCAATAAATTCATCCGTGATCATTGTGAAACAATTACAGAATCCATAGTACGGAATTTCACTCGCCATATTCTCTGTGGATTGGCTTACTTGCATAGCAAAAAAACCATTCACAGGTAAAAGTCTGAAATTTCACTTGTGATGGAGGGTTGATTATACATAACCTTCTGAAGAACAAGTTCAATTTTTTTACATGTATAGGGACATAAAAGGGGCTAATTTGCTTGTTGATGCTTATGGGGTCGTAAAGCTTGCAGATTTTGGGATGGCTAAACATGTAAGTTCTCCACTCAAAATATGGAAGTAAACATGTCGTTAAGAGATACCCTTTTCCTGGAAGCCTGTACATGTAGCATAACCTATTTACTTATACTACAGTATCAATGACAAGAATAATAACGCCCAACAGGAAAAATAATGTTTAGAATGACAACTCTAACAGTCATAACAAGGATACTTAATCTGTTGTGGGCCAACTCTAACAGTCATAACAAGGATACTTAATCTGTTGTGGGCCGACTTTTGCTAGTCTTAGATTTGATCTTGAACATTTACTCTTTCTGTTCAGCTCAATGGGCAAGCAGCTAATCTCTCCTTAAAGGGAAGTCCTTACTGGATGGCTCCTGAGGTACTTTCTTTGAAACATTCACTTCTTTCTTATGTTCTCTTACCTCTCATTCGGTCATGTTTATATCTTTTGTTACTTGGCAGCTCTTGCAGTCAGTTATGCAGACAGATACTACCACTGATCTCGCCTTTGCCACTGACATATGGAGTTTGGGTTGTACTGTAATTGAAATGCTGAATGGCAGACCACCTTGGAGTGAATATGAAGCGGTAAGGACTTTGATTTGCTGCACACATAATCTTTTCTTTTCCTCATGCTTAGCTCACATGTAATCTTACTTGATGGAGATGCGATTATTTTGCATGCTTACATGCTCCCTTTGATTCATGGGGTCTTCAACAAGTCTGGCCCTTTTTATGAATACTTCTTCTTGCAACCCTATCTCTTAGAGTGAGGTGGAGGTTTTCATGTAGTAGTAATTATGCTAAATAAGACTGATGCTACTATATTTTGCATTGTGTCTAGGAGATTTTTTTATTTCACTACACTTAAGTTGATGATTTATTGTTGTTTTGGCTCCTCTCTGGTAGACGTTTGTACTGTTCCCTTGTTATGTGCTATATTCTCTTCATTGTCTCCTTCTTCTTTATATTGGGATTTGTTGCACTTGAGTTGAGGGTCTCTCGGAAACAGCCTCTCTAACTCTACGAGGTACGGGTAAGGTCTGCGTACATTCTATCCTCCCAAGACATTATTTGTGGGATTTTACTGGGTATGTTGTTGTTGTATTAAGAACCAACAAAGTCAAGCAACTTGTCTAGTTGCCTCTCCTTTTGTGTCGTTACTCCAAAGCAGAGAGTTCAAGAGTTTCTTTCATCCTGGAGTTTCCTCCAATCAGACGTCAACAGTTAGTTTATCTTACAAATGTTATCTCATAAACGGACATAAAATCATACAACACTTGAATCACTGGAATGTTAGTTTATCCCCTTTTTGCAGGCTTATTTTGTTAAGCAACTTGTCAGACTGACTGTAAAGAGCAGGACCACATTAACCATATTCATTTCTGCAGGCTGCGGCCATGTTCAAGGTTCTAAAAGATACGCCTCCAATACCGGAAACATTATCACCAGAAGGGAAAGATTTCTTGCGCTGTTGTTTCTGTAGGAACCCAGCGGAGAGGCCCTCAGCCAGCATGTTATTAGAACATCGATTTATGAGAGTCTCTCATCAGCCAGATGTACCTTCTTTCATCAAACCAGTTGGTGTGATACGAGTCAAAGTAAGTACCTTCAATTCCTCTTCTCTCCAGCTCTTTTTCTTCCTTTTCTCTGTGTTTGTTAGTTGTGATCTTAAATGCAATAATATTACTTTAACAGGAAAAGTTGAATTCTCAAAAAAAGCAGACAACATACAATCTTGACCAAGGGCATTTATCGCTAGAGAGGTAGCTCTTAAAAAAACTGTCAATGGAAGGGAAAATTAGATTCCAAATGGACTGCTTACGCAAACACATTCATGAGATGGACATTTCTTCATGTCTGGACATTTATTCTTCTGTGCAATTGGGACAGGCCAGCTGTGCATCATTGAAATTCCAACTTAATATTGGAGCCCCATCATTTCGCTCGTTCAAATCCCCTATGGTCCTGTCCGCATTTAATCCCCAGCCTGCTCGGTGTATAGCAAGCTCTATTGCAAATGTAAAGTTAATTGACAAAACTGGGTGCCTCAACTGCTTTTGGGATGGAAGTAGCAGTCATTTTTTTGGTTTCTCTTTCAACGAGAGCTGAACTTGTGAATACAATGGAGACCTCTATATATGTGCTGTTTAGATAGCTTGAAACCGAAAACTAAGTTGGAGCCGGTAGGTGCTCTGGCTTGTTGTCAATATTAGCACCTCGAGAGGAACATAGGTTTATTATCATCCAGGGAAGTTTTTTCCTGCTGACCTTGGAGTTTAGAAGTAGATTTTCTGTAATGACTTCCAAAGCAGGAGATTCAACAACAATCAAAAGAAAATGAAATGCTTTGACAAATTATACAATTCTTTACTGAATCTCGTATTCTGTTTTTTTTACTTTTTTCTTTTCACAATCATGTCTAGTGGCTTTGCTTGTATCTCATGGTCGCTTATATTGCAACTTAGTTGCTATATTTTTCAGTGTGTTAAATTTCCTCATGGTCTCTATTATTTTCAGCTCAAAAATAAAGAAAATGAATTGATTAAACCCTTTATTCATTAACAAATTGAACATTATATAGTGACAATGACACAAAATAAGCCCAAATTATTGTGCCACTTTACTACTTACTAGAATCTTGCTTTATAGCTGAGGTGGAAAGTTGGGTCAACAGAAAAGGGAGAAGCGTCAATGAAAAAGATTATAAAAAAAAAAAATGATAGAATAAAGTATGTGAAGTAAATATTTCCATATAAGTTGAAAGACAGAAAATTGAAAGACTTTGATCTTCTTTCTATATATATATTTTGCCCTCATCCAACCAAACAAACGTCCCCCCAATCAATGCCCTTTCCTTTTGCCCCTCCATCTCCTTTCAATAATCCAAAATTCCCATAAACAAAACCTTCATCTTGTGTGTGAGAGAGAGAGACAATAGAGATGGATCCACCACAGGTAGAGACCATGGACATCTCCAGCAAAAGTTATCCCCCAATTGAAGATGAGCAGGACAAATTAGTTGACCAGTGGTAATTTTGTTTCCCTTGTTGCTTCTCTTTCTAGTTACGACGACTATTTCTGTTGGTATATACTATTTTCTTACTGTTTTGATTAGACGAGACCCATTTGGTTTACCTCTTTGATCTTTTGGTTGTGTTTCTGCAGTTGTTCTTGCTTTTACGACTGTACTGATAGCTTGTTGGACTACTTGTGCTGCTATGATTTCTGGTGTTCTTAGGGATACACATTATATAACTACTCTGTAGTCGGGAACTTGTTAGATGAACCAATTATGTTCTTTTACTTTTGGTTAGTTCATTTAGATCAAAGTTATTTATCCATCTTATATTGTAATTAAAGTTCTAATGAGAATTTGAGATGGTCAATGTCTTCTTCATTGTCATCTTTTTCCAATTAATTATATGGCTATGGTCCATAAGATAGTTTTGTTCAACTAAAACCCCAAATATTGTTTTATGACCAATTTTGATATTCAAAGAGGCCATGGTTGAAGAGAATAAAACCTCTTACATAAAAGCATGTTGAGACTGCGTATAGCAGGAGCTTTTGTGCATTGAGCTGACCTTAAAGAGGCGTCGGTTCTTTTAGCACGTGTTGGGACCAGTAGAGTGGTAAAAGTTTCAGTTGCGAGGCTCAATTGATAATAATGGGGGAAATCAGAAACCAGAGAGTTGAAGAATGGTCAGGAATTCTCTTATAGTGATGTTGATATGTACATCCATTGGCATTTTGGCCTAAACTTGTTCCCTCTCACTGTTTGTGGAGCCCTATACAAGTATATTCTTTCATTAATATTATTTAGGCATTCGTATCAACTCGATTGATTCAAATTCACTGTTATGAAAGTGCGACCCTGAAAATATAGCAAGATTACATTGGTAATTTTGTCGAAAACGTCACTGGAGAATACGTTTGTTTATGCTGGCGTTATTAGTGGTTCACCCTTTTAAGACCGTAGTCTCCACCGATAGGAGAGACCGCCTCATTTTGCATGACACCAGAAAAACCCCTCCTAATAAATAAAATTCATACTGAGGCACGTATATCATGTTCTCTTTAAAGAGATTCAAATTTATGGATTACATATGTCGTACTTGCAGAAAAAAAAAGATTAACCTTATGAAACTCGACCCTTGAAGTAATACACTTCCTTAGTTTATTTTTTACTTATTTATTATATTAAAATTAAATTTTCATTTTACTTGTCCACTTGAACATATCAAAAGAAAGACAATACGGACATCATGATAAAATATGGACTTTATGTATTATTTTTTAAAGACCGTGTAAAATTCATTTTGAACAAGTGAAAGTGAAGCGGGGTATCATTAATATGTGACATTATAGGACCATAGGCAAGAGGCTTGGGGTTGTGGATAATATATGTAGCATGGATTAAGTATACGAATGTACAAATGTTTTAAGACTTATAGGGACATGACATAGGCTTAAACTTTTATACATAGTCTAAATTAATAACTAGCAGATTGCAAAAAAGTATTACTCAGAAAAAAAATATACAAAATCACATTATAACAAACTGGCAAAGCGACCACTGGACCTTTTTATTGAAACAACAACATCGATCAGGCAGCAATAAAGTCTTATGATTTTGGTTTTAAACTTTTATTCAGTACACAAGCTCCCAAATCTCTTTACAATTTGAAATACGTTTGGTGTCCAAAAAATGGAAATTCATGTCCAAATCAGAGGACAATACTAATAACATTTTTTTTTTTAACAGTATTAAAAAAAAACATGCGTCTAATCGTGTGCCGGCACACCAATACGCACCAGTATATTTGGTGTTTGGGCTTCGCAGTGGACTATCACATTGTACTGTAGTTGACTTGTATGGCCGGAGTTAGGTAAGGTCGAGGATTCATCCGAGCTTCCCTCGTGGAAAATTACCATACTTATATATGGTTAAAAATAATTTTTTTATGTATATATATAGTAGATGTTGAACCTTCTTTAGACGTTTTTTTATGTATACTTCATATTTTGAACCGTTTGATGAAAATTTTGGCTCTGCGTTGACTTTAAACGAAGATGATATGGATAAAATGCATTTTAGTCTTCTTTAAAAAAAATGAGATACGCGAC
>JAJONR010000095.1:0-22884 GCA_029582245.1 Solanum etuberosum
TTTGTATTTAGAAAATTGAATTGAAATAGCACAAATATTTATTAATACTGATGAAATAGTAGGATAATAAATTCCAGAAAACATGGTTGTAGCATAATGAAAAAGTCTTAAAAATTTCAATAGTTCATTAGTTTCTTCCCAATCTTCTTCATAAATTCAATCTAATGGGTCAGCATTATGAGCATTAAACACCATTTGTATGAGTCCTTTATATTCGTAAGCAACTGAAAGCATTTCGTAAAAAGAATTTCACCTTGTTTTAATATGTTTTGAAACTTTTCTAGGTGTCATATCACATAGTACACAACGCTCGTTAAATTTCCTAATTCTAGCAGGTCTATGAGCATAAAAAATCCATAAAACAACATATTCAATTTTCATACAACCACAATCAAATAATGAAATACCATCTTGTACAACTAAATTTAATACATGTGCAACACATCTAACATGAAAAGCATTAGTATCAATTGGACATAATCTAAATTTTAACATACTAGCATCGTTTGTATTATTAGATGCATTATCTAATGCGACAGACATTACTTTATCTAAAAGCATGTAATAATCTAAAACACTCAAAATATTTGAAGCTAAATATGTACCAGTTTTTTTCTCTACACATTCTTTATAACTTAAAATTCTTTTTTGCAAATTCCAGTTATGATAAATCCAATGTGCTGTATTAGTTAAATAATCATGTACATTAACACTACGATCCATGTCCGAAGTTATAGACACTCTACAATCTAATATGCTAAACAAACAACGAAGATATTGACAATGTTTACCTTAATATAAAAAAATATCAGATTTAACAGTATTTCTTGAAACACCTTTAAAAGAAGGATTATAAGTTTGTTGAATATATTCAATAAAACCGGGATGTGAAGGAAAACTATAAGGCAAACCACAAACAGAAACCATCTTAGCTAAATTTTCGCGATCTCTTTCCTTATTATATTTACGTTGTGTTAGTGGACCACCGGGGTTAGAAAGATCTAATGTTCCTTGAACCATGTTAGAAGCCCCTTCCGATTGATTAACATTAATATCAACATCATTAACTTGAATTCCTTTTTTTCTATCGGCTAAAGCTTTAGCTGCTTTATATTCAATCGGTATACAAGATAACAAATGTCTATTTAAGCCCCCCGTTCCACCTTGACCTCCACCTTATTTATGTTTAAAAGGTTGCTTACACTTATTACAAATAACAATAGAGTTTTCCTTATCTAAAGTCATAAATTGCCACACAACAGAAGTTTTAGGGCGTTGATACTTCACCTTCTCCTTTGTAGGAGGTACAGGGGGGGGGGGGAGGGGTCCACAATTTTGCTCCGTTGGATTTGTAGTTTCAGTTGGAACTTCCGTCACCGGACTACTATGTGTTTCTTCTAATTCATCTTCTTCCGAATCAACTTCTACTTTTTCACCTGAATTTTCATCAAGATTAGGATTCATATTACCATAACGTCGTTCTAAAACTTCATGATCAAGTTGAACATTTGAATCAATATCAAAAGAAGTATCATCAACATAAGTAGAATCATTTGTATTAAATCTAATTCTAGACATTGATATAGAAGAACCACCACATTTACTTTTATTTTTTTCCTTACTACTTTTTTTAGAAAAATTAAATAGATTACTAATAGTGTTTGCTACTTTCTCTTTACCGGTATTTTTTTGCTAGAACTCATATTTAATAAAATGTGAAGTGTAATATAAAAATAATAATAACACAAAATTAATTGCGCTAAATTAAATATAAATATTATGAAACGAATGTACCAAACGTCTGCATTAATAGCAGACGTTATAACCGATTCTTGAAGCTTGTAGTTTGATGTAAGTTGTAATTTAAAACTTCAATACTTGATAGCAAATATGAGAATTAATATATATATTATGATATAATATGAAAATTTAGAATTGAAGTATATATATTATGATATAATATGAGAATTTATAATTGAGAATTAAATGGAATCAAGAATTAAGATTTAAGAATGAGAGGATATAGGAAATAGATGAGAGAATAGATGATTTTGTAAGAAATAATGAAGGATAGGGGGTATTTATAATATTAAAAATGAATTAAAGTGTATTTATTATAACTTTAGTGTTTAAATTAAAGTTTTAAAAATAGGGGGGTGTTGGGGAAGTGAAAAGGCTGATTATATCCGTTGGGGGGCCCCACTAGCCGTTGCCCCAACGGATAGAATTTGAAAAACAAAAAAAAAATTAATACATATCCCGTGAAACCGGCCGGTTCAGCCGGGCCGGATCGACCGGGACTATATGCCGAACCGTCCCCTAACCGGTCCCCCTACCCTAAATCCTCTCAGACCGCGAAAACATACGGGACCGAGTCCGGCGAGACGGATCTCGAGCCGGTCGCGGGCCGATCCGGTCCCCTTGCCAGGCCTAGCGTACACCCTACCCTCTCCGGACTCCACCTAGTGGGATTATATTCAGAAGTTTCTGATACTACAATTAGAAGTTAAGCATGACTATGAAGAGATCTTCTTTTCATGAGATAGTACATCTGGTGTATATCCTCTTACAGTCTAGATCCCTATACCAATATGACATCAATATGATCAGCACCAGATAGTAAAATAACCTATTAAAGAAAACTCAAATCTCCAATCACATTATCTGATATTTTCAATAACTACAACACACCTAGTGGAATTGCACATGTGGGGTCTGAGAAGGATAGAGTGTACGCAGACCTTACCACTATCTTGTGGAGATAGGAAAACTGTTTCCGATAGACCCTCAACTCAAGTGTCATTATCTGATATTTTTGATTCATTAAAATTCAGTGATTTCAGCTTTCAACTATAGAGAAAATATAGTTCTAGGATTTGAGCTCTGAGGTTTCTCTAAAGAACCTTTGTTAGATCGAGAAAGATTTTGATAATTGATAAATAGAGGAACAGATGAAAGGAACTGGTTGCGCCGACATGTTCCTTTCGGAACGAATTCGACTACGATAAGGAGAACGTCAACCACGCGAATTAGAAGTTATAAAGCGGTGGAATGGTTGGTTTTTCGACAAGAATCCAGTGCAAAAAGGTTTCCTTTCATAAGGAATTCCTTCAAGGAAGAGGAAGTGTGCATAAAATCAGTTTACAAGAATTTCCAAATTCCACATGGATAAGGAAGCAGAGTTGAAGTAGGAAAAAGATTTTTGGTCTACTTAGTCTATAAATAGAGCAAGGATCTTCCAACGAAACTTGCGCACTTAAACAGAGAGTTACAAAAAGAATACATTCAAATAGAGGGAGTTCATATTTGAGTGATTTCTGATTACGAAGTGCAACCAACGCAAGGAAACAAGAATTGAAGAACTGATTCATAGGCTTATGTTTTATAGTTCTTCAGTCAAGTTTGCTTGTATTGAGTTTTTATCTAGTTGTATCTTTAATTCTTTCTAGATCCAGTGAAGTATAAACTGGAGTAGGAATAGAGTCTTCAAGTTCGGGCGACTTAAAGACTTGGGAACATAAACCTTGGGGGGGTTTGTGTTGGAGTTTAGGAATTAGAGTTAGTTCCTAGGATTGCAAGAGTTGTAATCTGAATTCATAACTTGAAGTGGGCTCGACGATCTAGTTGGTTCTTGACGTCTAGGAATTAGAGTTTATAATTCCTTAGGTTACATAGGTTTGTAATCTTTTGTTGAGGCTCAGAGTTTAATGAAGTGGAGTTAAATCCTACAGAGGTGTAGGTCGTGGTTTTTTACCCTTTATGAGCTAGGATTTTTCGCGATAAAATATTGTGTCATTACTTTATTTGTTTTACATAACGTAACTGTTGTAATCTGCAAAGGAACGGATAGAATATTCATGTTCCTTAGGCAAATCTGGGGTCAGTATTCTAACAACCTTTCATGAAGATCCAATGACCACAAAATGTAATCAAAACTGGGCAGATTCCCTAATTAAGTATCGCGCAAGTAGCACTCCACGTTCATAACAAGTTTTTTGCACAAAAATGGAGACATCAATCACATTCGAAGATCAATAAAGTCATACAAAGTTATCCAAACCAAGACAAGAAATTCAACTGCCTTTTTAGTTCCTTTTCGAAGTACACCAAAATTCAACAACACTCAAATTCTTTCAACCAAACAATGCTTCTACAAGGTTTATTTTCCTACATAGATCACTGCTAACTGTTACAAATCAAACACAAATGATGCTACTCTATATACACCAAAACAAAACAAATATAAAGAGAGTCAAGAAACAAACACCAAACACTGCCAGTAAGACCTCCTCAGAAGTACAGGATTTCACCTTCAAGAACCAGTTGATGGTTTTTTTTTCCCACCCGATGTCCAGAGCTCGCACTGGAGCCACGACTAAATCCAGATCTTCAGGAATGACACTTTCTCCATACCCAGAGCTCGAACCCGAGACCTCTAATATAGGGTGGAGCAGTCTCACCACTGCACCACAACTCTGTTGGTCAATTGATGTTACTATTACACAAAGGCATATAGCTCAGGAACAAAGGAAAACCATCTGAATCCACAACTCCATTTATCAGGCAATGAAGGGCATTTAGGAAGCCAATGCCAAGTCCTTCTAGAAACCTTATAATACAATATCTCAGGCCAAGAATAACAACAAACACAAATCATCCCTTTATGCCAAAAGCAATAAACATGTTCATAGTTATGATAACAAACAGATAAAAACTTCCTACAAATCAATTCAGGCACATTCTCAACTTCAACCCAAATCTTAGAATCCCCATTCAATTCCCACAACTTCATGCTTCTTGAAATCCCATTACTCCCATTTCCACTAATCAAGAACAATTTTTTATCCCCATCACTCACCAATCTAGCAAAAGTAACCTCACTAGGCAGCTCAAAATTTGATATTTTCCACACCCCATTATCAAGATCCATACAAACTATAAAATAAGGCTCTGGTGTAATAAACCACAAATACCCATCATGAAAAACCCCTTCTTGATGATGATTCTCATTTAAAATCAGATCAAATCCACCAAATTGACTCCAAGAATGAACCAAAGAATCATAAACAAAAACTTGACTTGAAGATCCAAAAGCAGACATCACAAACAGCTTATACCCATTATTACATGAAGAAATCAAAGTAACAGACTCAAAAGAAAAAGGCAAAATTGGGTATTTTACAACCCTAGAAGATCTAGCTAAAACATTAGTTATAATGAAAGAACTAGAACTTGAACGACTGAAACAAAGCAAGCCATTAGAAGAAGATAGAAGAACAGAGGAAGAAGATGGCAAAACAGGGGAAATACACAGAGATAAATTCCGCCAGTTGTTATGAACAGTATCGAATAAAGGGTATTGTCTAGGGAATTGTGGATGTGAAAGTAAGAAAAATGAAGAAAAAGGTGAAGAATTTGGTGAAGAAGAAGAAGGGGAGTGTTTAGAAATGAAAGGGGGTGAAAAAAGAAGAGTTTTGAAATGCTTACAAGTTGATCTGAGTTTCAAGAAAGTTTTTAATGGAAGAAATGAAAGCAAATGCTCGAATACATCTTCTGGTAATCGACTCCATATTTTGGGATCCATTTGATTTGATTGTATCATTTTCTTGTTTTCCATTGTTAGTGAATATCTGCTGTAGTTCATCTTTGTCATAATGCTCTGTTTTTATGAAGAACATATTTGGACACTTTTTAACTTCTTGTGATTTGGTAAGCAACTTGTTTTGGATTTTGTCAATTTTGTGACGTGATTTTCGAGGTGGACAATTAATAAATGACATAATAAACGCGTCATTTAATTTGGCTTTATTTAATATCTATGTCCAAATATATATGTTTTATTTGGTATTTTAATGGGTAATTCACGTCTTACACGTGTATTATATTACATAGGACATGTGTATCTACATATATAATTTTATATAACTTTAAGTGTCTAGTTGTGTATGTCAAAATTAGAAAACATAAATACCAACCTAGATTAAATTAAATAATATATTTATGTATTATGTCATTAATTAATGCACTCTCCACTTTAACGTGATTGTCCCACTTTCTCTTTTAATCAAATAAAAAAAAAATTATTATGTCTTTTTCATTTTAATTTTTTTTTTATGTGGGATGACATATTTACAATCACAAAATTAAAAGTTTGATATATTCTACTCTGTTAGTTTCAATTTTTTGTCTTAATCTTTTTTTAAAAAGAAATTGTTTTAAAAATATCTATTTTTTTACAACTTCTTTTATTATGTTTTTTTATATGATATGTTTAATATTATAGAAATAAATGACATTTTGATACGTTCTACGTATTGTTAATTTTAAGATCAGAAAATCCAAAAACTTTAGTTATTTTCTTAAATATCGTATCAAATTTAAAGAAAGAAATATATATCTTTAATTTAAGATAGTAAAATTTTAAAAAATCTTTTGTTTTCCTAAATTTCGTAAAATCATAAACAAATTAAAACATGAAATTTATTTTTAGTTTAATAATTGAGACTGATGCTGGTACTATTTTTTTAATTGAAAAGGGAAGTTGAAGTTGACTTGAAGATTGAAAATGGAAGTGTGAAATGATGATGCAAAAGTTCGATAAATTTGAACAGATCACATCGACCATTTGTCTGATTTTGACCACCTAAAATTTTATAATTTTATTTCATTTATGTGATCAAATATTGAATAGCAAAAAGGGCAAAATAACAGTTATTGCTGGACAAATAGGTTGTGATTCTTGCTGTACATATTGGAAAAATAAATAAATAATAGGTTTAGCTATTTATTACGTAACTATAAAATAAAAAGATATTCAGCTTAAATTATAAAACATATGATTATCTATATATCATGATTATTTTAAGGACAAACTTCATTTAAATTTAAGTTAGCAGGAGAATCTTAGTAGCTTAATTGATTGATTATTTAAATTTTTATTTTATTGATGACGATTCGATTCTTCACCTCATAATCTTCTTCTCATTTTTCCTTTCCTTGCCCTGATTTTAGTTATTAATATCAGTAGATAATTTATGTTGTGTTTTTTAAGCATTTGAGATAAGAAGAGTAAAAGAAAGGCAACATAGAAGTGATAGGAGACCAACAATATAGACTGTGGTGTAATGCTGGGATTGTTTCATTCTTAATTAGAGATTTCTAGTTCGAACTATGAATATTGAAAAAAGCTTGTTAAGAATGTCACTCCGAATGAACCCTGTAATATATGATTCAAATTTAGTCGTAATATGAAGTTTCGAACAGCAAGTGGGAAAAAAAAGTGATGCGTGAGGACTTGGTTTGCTGGATGCTTACTTCCTGGGACGGCAAGATTAACATTGTAACACACGTTATCTTAGTTTGCTTATTTTTAACTATTACACTTCGTTTGATACGGTGTATAAAAATAATATTGATATTAAATTTTTAGTAGCATATATACTGTTTGGTTGTAAATTTAAGTCTGATATAATTGACATATGTTTTAGTCATATATCTTATTTGATACTATTTTTATATATGATAAACTAAGGCATTAAGAATACATGCGTTTATTTTATTCCTATTAATACATCCTATTTATTTAATTTATAAAAAAAATCCAACAGCCGATAGAAAATAATATCAACATAACTAATATCTATTTCGTTTCTTTTTGTTTGTCATGTTCCATTTTAGGAAAGCAACTTTGACTAATTTTCGACATTAGATTGGAGTAGATTAATTTAAAATTTAAAATTAAAATTTAGATATTCGAAAATTATACAAAAAATATTATAAATTATAATCATTCTCATATAAATATGATAAAAATATATCGGAAAAAGTTAGTCAAACTCTATAAAATTTAACCCTCGAAAAACAAAACATAAGTCCGTAGCTTTGTGCTTTCTCACGCCTGAAGAAATGAACAAATTAAGAATAAGGATAAAAGCAAAAGAGGAAACTAGCATAAATCCTTTTTTTCCTAATAAATTTTTTTTTATATAACCATATGATATTCTAGATATATATTAACTTAACTAGTTTGAGTTCACATTGTGCTAGTATCCAATATTGAGCATGTATTTAGGAATTTGTTATTTTATATAGTTTCGAACCATCTTTATTTTGTGACCTATTTTTTAGTGTTGAGTAAAGTTCAAAATCTACTTTTTTTTATTATACTATCAGAATTAGCCTTCATCTCATTAGTTTTAATAAAATTAAGTTAAACTCGAGGTCCGTTTTCCTTTTAACATCGTGGATAAACTCATTTAGGGATATATACTATTTACTAAAAAAAGAAGTAGTTTTTCATCCCTAAAATAGAACTCGAGATTTTGGGCTATAAGTGATGAATTCCAACCATCATAACCAAGTATAATGAACATATAATTTTTAGTTAATATATGCAATATCTTTGTTTATAAAAAAAAAAAACATATAATTTTAGTGATATCAGTATGTGATGCTTGAGACTGTTTCTTTCTTTTAATTTTAATAGAGAATGCTATTCTTGAATGAGTTGGATGCATAGCAAATTTAAATAATCGAATTTTATATGAATATTGGACATTAAATAAAAAATAAAAATAAAATTTAAATGCTCATTATTTTGGCCGGCCTATGTTATTTATGGCTAGATTCGGTATTTTCTGGCTTATACCATATTCTTTAAATTTTGCCATTTAAAGAAAAAACTAGTACTCAAATGTGTTCATAAATTTCATAGAGACTGTACCAAACAAAAAGAAAAATCATAGGGAGGAGGAGTAATATCTATTTTTATAGGGAGAAATGGGAAAAGACAAAATTAAATAGGGTGCAATTTTTCTATCCACTTTGCTCAACATGTATTGGTACCACACGTTAGTGTATAATCATATTACAATAGGATAATTGCGTATCTAATTGTTTAACTCTATATACATTTAACTTATGTATATTCAAAGTTAGAATACATAAATGTCAAATAAATTCAGATTAAAAGACATATTTATGTATTATGTCAATTATATTTATTTTTAAAAAAATTGGAGGTAGGGGAAGAGGAAATGTGGAGGGACTTGCAATGTAGAAAATCGAACCCTCACCAACAAGATGAAAGTTCAAGGAGTCAACCAACTGAGTTACAAAGATTCTCCATATTATGCCAAATATTAATACTTCCAAACTAAGTAACTTTTATTTTGTGATACATATATGACATAGTTGAAGTTGCACACATGCACGTATTTAGAGTGTGTCCATAACACCCCTTTGTTGTAAAATTCATTATGTAAATATACAAAAAGATTTCTCGTATATATATATATACACACACTATGAGCTGAATCATCTTTGTTTCTCTGTATATTTATTGTTTCATATTTTGATATTTCTTAATAAAATCCTATTTCCACCGCTAGTAGCACCATTTCTTAAATATCTTTTGAAAGCAAATTTGTTAAATATATATCCTCCTATTTGTTTACTCCAATTTAACAAAATAACACAAATTTAGCTTAACTGCACAGAACTTGTTCTTGCTTTAATAAACATCCAATTTATAAAAAGACTAATAAATAAGAAAATGTTTTGATTGAGGAACAGAAGGGGATGTAGCTCAGATGGTAGAGCGCTCGCTTAGCATGCGAGAGGTACGGGGATCGATACCCCGCATCTCCACTTTTTTTGAGTATCCAGTTTTGCTTCCCTTGTCAACGACGTCGATCTAATCATCACTCTATTATTATTATATCGATCAACCATAACTTTATATTTCAAATAATGTTTTAAAATTTGATTTCAAACATTTTTTTAAAAATAAATATCATCAATTCATGTCCAACCACCTACTTATAACTCTCTAGCTGTTGTATTTTGGAAATTGGTTGTAGCTACCTCAAAACTACACAATAAGAGCACATTTTTGCTAAACACCTCTTTGTTAGGTAAATCCACCCATTGAAGTGTAAGTATACCCAATTTTCATTCATAAATGAATTAATGTTAGATGAAAGTTGGGGAGCTAGACAAAGACGATACTCAACACAATAATAGTAAGAAATTAATGAGTACGTAGTGCTATAACAACCTTCGATCCACTGAGTGCGTTGTAATGAAAATTGTGTGAGCTTGCCTCATAGAATAATATTATACCATGTTAAGAGTATTTATCTTTGAGTTTGATAATACTTCAACAATTGATGTCATACCAATGGTTCAACGAGACGAGTATGAAGATGACAGATGGGAATTAGGCCGAAATTGATAACTTTTTCTAGCTATGAATCGTTTCATTATTTTTACTCGTAGCTTTGAAAATGCATACACAAAAAGAAGTTGGTAGGCTTGGATCACAATAAATATTCGATTGATACGGGTGGTACTAAATTAGTCTCCAAATTTACTTATGAATAGTAATGAGAAGTATTTCAAGGGGGAGATTGTTGCTGAACAAAATCCTAATTGGTAGCTGAAAAAAGAAGAAGCTACTAATTAAGAAACTCTTTTAACCAAATAAGTTTAATTCAAAATAAATAAATATCATCATACCATGTTAAAAATATAATTGGACTTTTTTAGCCCAACAAATTAAACTGATATCTCACCACAAGTAAAATTGCACTAATAAAGCACATTTTTTTTTTCTTTTTTTACATTTGTCATTTTTATAATTTAAATCCATTTTATACCAAATAAAAATCAAGTACATTAAGTGGTTAGGGCCGTCCCTAATTATGTCTCCTGCCTTCGTTACCCAATCACACAGGCCATATCAAGTTGAATCTACTCATAAATTATATATGATTTTAATTAAATTGGCTTTCATTACTTTTAACAAGAAAAAATAATTAAACATGAAATTAAATTTTATGCAGAAGGTTACGTGAAACTCATGTTTGCTTATCTCTATATGATTCTTTCGTTGTTTAGCGAATGCTAAAATACAATTCATAAATATAGTTTTGTCTAATTCACATTTTATAAAATTTGAACTTATAACATCGAGTTCTGAAGATTCACGTTCTATCAAACTAAACTAAGAACGCTTTCTTATCAGAATTGATACTACTAATAGCAATAAATTATATGAATATGATTGCACCAAGCCACCAACCAGCATTGGGTTAGTTGTGGTTTTAATTGCAAATTTGGTTTCTGTTTTAATTAGCAAGACAAAGAAGGAATTTAATAAATAATAAGGAAACAACCTACCACTTAAATTGAGCCACTGAATTAGAAAGTATATATTAAAATGTTCAGGATTTAATCATTTTTGCGTCTCTAGTTTGCGCAATATTTTTATTTTTAATGGCCCCATTAGTGAAAAGGGACAAAAACGGACTATATCGCAAACCACAAGGCCATTTTTGTATCGATGAGGGCATTGGTAATTCGTTGGTAAAAAATTAGATCATCAAACAACTGAGCTATCAAGATTTTTCTATCCAATATTTTACGATAAGCAAAATATAAAAAATACAATATTTTACGATAAGCAAAATATAAAAAATACAACTAAAATATAGGACTCAAAACGTGATAAGCAGTAGACAATAGTCCAAAATTGTACACTCATATTTCTTAAAGGTTTGGCCACTACCCTCGTGGCTCGAGCACTGTGCTTTACCAGTGAGATTTTGAATATAAAAAGGCAAATTTAAAAATAATAAATCAGTCATTATCTAAAATATTCTTAAGATAATTATATTAATTAATAATAATAAAAGATTATATTAATTATTCATTTACTTGATTATCCTCATGCTAATTGCTACCCATGTTATGCATTTTTGCCAACAAAGTCGTAGTTGAAATATTTAAAATACTTTTACCTTTTCTCTCAATTTTTTCTTTTGTCTTTGACATACTATAAGAAAAATTCTCCTAAAAATGTTTTTATCCTTTTAACACCATGAGTGGGCTAACTTTTCAAAAAAAAAAATTTAATCCTTTTAAGATCATTTCAAGTTGAAAAAATAGTTTATAACATCACATGTCTTTTTTTTCTTGATGACATGTCCAACTTGGGCAAGTATAATATACATTAAAGGAGGATTTTGCCTTATTATGTTGAATTTCCACCTATTACTATAGTAAAAGTGTAATATAAGCTAGTAGATTAAGATAATTTATTCAGTGAAATTTCATAAGTGAGTTGATTGTATACCTTATAATTGCAGCGGAATTCGTTGATTTTACTATCAAAAGAATCAACACAAAATCTTCTTTTGAATCACCGTGAAACAAAGCATTTTCCCACAAACTAGATACCTTTCTTGATCTTGTTTTTGTGTTGTGAGAATTTTGATTTATTTTTCACGTTTATCGTTCTTTGTAGAAAAATAAGATGGATTTATAAGAGAAGATATAGTACCGTTATTTCACAACGGTAAAAAACCTTCTCCAGTCTTATCTAAAACTAAATAGGCTAAGTCAACCCATATGACCGATCCAGACCCAAATTAATTATCCAACAATTGAGATTATTATAACATACACAAACCTTACTTCTATATTACGAAAAAGAGTAATAAAGACTAAAATTTACTTATATATGTATGTTATTTTTTTTCACCATGTTTTACATTTCACGTTTGAACTACATAGAAGTGATAGGAGCATTTCCTTAATTACTATCACCACAGGACATTTTTTGTCAGCAAAGCAACTCTGGCAAATCTTGTCATTTGTCACATGCAAAACCTATAACTTACACCCTATATTCAAAATATCTGCCATGAAGGAATCCTATTATTACAAGTAATCAAAATGACTATACTACCCTTGGACAAGAAAAAATAAAGATAATTAATTGGTCATCTACTGGGTATTTTGGTCATTTTGAGCCACCACCTGTTTCATGAGGTTTTTGTCTCCCTATTCTATAACTAGGGTCATTATCATTCTCAAACTATAATATCCATCCTGTGATATTTGACTAGATACCTCTTTAAAACTGAATATACCAACAACATTAATATATTACGTGTAATTTTATAAGTGAAATTTAGGATTATGTCTATACAGTTTTATTACTATTTTATGAAAATTGAAAGATTATTTTTGATATCCGTCGGTTCAAGTAAAACATATTAAATTAAGTATAAAAATAAAATAGATATAGTAACAAAGAAGTCATGTTAAATAAAGGGAAAAAAAAGCAATAGCAACAATAAATAATACGGAAAAGGGCCAAAAATACCTTTGAACTATTCGAAAGGTTTAAATATACTTCTCATTCACCTATTGGGTTAAAAATACCCCTTAGTCCACCTTTTTGGTCCATTTTAACCCTTAAAACTAACACCCTTTTATTTTTTAATTATTTTTATTATTATTTATTACGTGACATCTTCCTATTGGATAAAACTAAATTCCAACCCATTAGATTTTCCTTTATCCGCCCCGACCCATATCTATAGCCCCATGACCCAAATGCAATTAAAAGACCCTTTAAAAAAAACATCTCTCTTTCTCACTAAAGCTATTTCAGAATCAAGTTAAAGAATCAAGCAACTTAATTTGATGTATATGTTTCTTTCTTAAAAACAACGTATCAACAATCCATGTCTCTGTCAATTTTTAAAAGATGTTGTGGTGTTCTTGGTGGTCCGTGGTGCAGGGAGAAAGTAAACTATCATAATATTATGCCCAAATACAGTTTGTTAGCTAATCTTTTGTCAATTGATTAATTATGTAATATATTCTTTATTCTTAATGGGTTTTTAAATTGGGTTTGGGTTATGGGCTATGGATATGGGTCAGTAGGTATTATAAAATCTAATGGGTTGAAATTTAATTTTATCGAATAGGAAGCTGCCACATAATAAACATAAATAAAAATAATTAAAAAAATAAAAGGGTGTTAGTTTTAAGGGTAAAAATGGACCAAAAAGATGGACTGAGGGTTATTTTTAATCCAATAAGTCAATGAGGGTATATTTAAACATTTTTGAATAGTTCAAGGATATTTTTGATCCTTAACAAAACAACAAACTAAAGAAAATTGAAGACTAGTATAGTATATAAGAGTAATAGAAGTAATAATTTTAAATACTTTATGATATTTGATTCTTAGAACATCTTATTCAGGATTTTAAAAAAAAAATGGTAGTAGTGTAAAATAGATTTAATAGAGTCCAAATAATTTTTCTTTTATGGAGTGCTATACAACAAAAGATTCCCTCAAGTCTTTAAAGCCCCAGCTGAATATGAATTAAACTGTCTCACGATATTCTGAATCTAGCTTAAATATAAAATGAGCGAATAATCCAACTCTTAAAACATATTTCATATTTAGGTGGCGAAAAATCGACATCAAAAATCAAAATGCCCTAATTTTTTCATTAAAATATTTTTTTTAAAAAAAATTTCAATCTTTTTTTATTAGATATTTGTAATCAGTTTTGGGCTCGATTTAATATTGCATCCTCCCCCTAAAACAATAAAGAAATAGGGTGGGGTGGGGGATGGAACAAGAAAACAGAGAATCTACGAACAGCTACTACTCTGCAACAACTTTTGCCACCCTCCCATACTTTTTTTCCTGTCCATAAACTATCTGTGCCACCATGTCAGTTTCTGGACAAATTATTTAAAAAATATCAAAATTGTTTGATTCATATATTAAATTATTTCGAGATTATATAATTAAAATTGAAACTAAATTTCATTGACAACTCAAATTTAATCGCGAGATGTGATAAACTAAACTAAACTAAAAGATATTCCATCTTATACTGCGTATCAAACTAGCCTGAGTGAGTACTAGAGTAAACTAAAGAATAAATATTTCAAATATGGACCATTCTACTTAAATCTTTAAACCCTATATCATAATCTATAACTTTTCAATAGTAATTCTTGAACTGTTAACAAGGACTTCTCTTTAGAAGTTGCTTTCATGACTAATTATATTACTAAAAACAATGCATGTAAAACAAAGTTTTCTGTTTTTATGGTAATTTCAATGTTTTATTCTCTTGTTTGTCTAGCCCTTTTCACTCTGCATTTTAATTGTCATTTTGTTGCTTGTCTTCTTTAATTTCTGTTCCTAAACTATTCTTCTGTTTCATTGGGTTTTATAAGACTTCTCTTAGGATTTTTCTTCCATGAGCTTTTCATTTTTTTGTAAATTTGTAATTTTATTGGAAGTTTCAAACTTGCTTTCCTTATTTGGATAAGAATCTTTTTGCCCATAGCAATTCTTGATCTGATCCAATATTGCATTTACTCTTTTGTCTTCAAATTTTGCTTTTTTCAGCTTTGGAGGTGAAAGGGTACTAAAGAAAGATTTGAACTTTTGGAAGAAATGGACCTAAAGTAAGATTCTTGAAGTGGACAAAAGTGTAAATTTTTTGAAATTTTGTTGCTTTTTTGGAGAAAATGCTGTGTGCTTGTTCAGGTGAGCAATTCAAATTTGATGAGCCACCACCAGAGTCTCCTGTGTCATTGGCCACAAGGGATTTTTCAGCCAGTGGCATTTCTTCAAGAACTGGAACAGTAGATTGGGATTCAAAACTTGATGATGCACAAGTTGATGAAGTTGAATCAACTTTAAAAGAGGCACTTTCTTTGAACTATGAGGTAATAGCCTAACACCCTTTAAACTGATTTATCATTTGAGGTAAAGATACGAGTTGATTTCGCAGATGGTCACTCAAGGAATAGTAGGTATCTCATAAAGTTACTTTCTTTCTTGAAAAAAAATTGAATTCGGTGATTTTCGGAGATAATAAATATAAGTTGAGTGACTAACAGATGGTTCATATAGCCGACCCTATCTTGTTTAGGATTGAGGCATAGTTGTTTGATTGATGATCGATCGATTTGTTCACCCGATTTAGTAGCATTGTCTCAAGGTTTATGTAAGTAGATTTGGCTCTTTTGTGGTTTGGGTTGCAGGAAGCAAGAGCTTTGCTGGGGAGGCTAGAATACCAAAGAGGGAATTTTGATGCTGCCCTTCAAGTGTTTCAAGGAATAGATATTAGAACCCTGTCATCGAGAATGTCTAAAGCAATTTCTGAGAGAACGAGGCCCTTAAAACCACGTTCCAAAGGTGATATTGTGCCTGCTGGTGTAATGTCACTGCATTCTGTGAGTCTACTTCTTGAAGCAATTTTGCTTAAAGCAAAATCCTTGGAAGAGCTCAGCCGAATCAAAGGTAAAGCCATTCCTCCTTAATGTTATCTGGTTGTACTATTCTTAGCATCACAGTTGTCGAAGACTAAAAATGTATTGTCAATCTTAGTTTTGTATGCCATGTATATTCGATAGATGAACTCAATGTTAAATGGGTTTGAGGGATTTGTTGTCTGCTTTTTGGTACTGATGTAGCTGCATATGGTTTTTAACTCATCAGATGCTGCTAAGGAGTGCAAGATGATACTGGATGTTGTCGATTCAGCATTACCAAATGGAATACCAGATGGAATTTCTGAAGACTGCAAGTTGTTGGAGATGTTTCATAAAGCACTCGAGTTACTTCCGAAGTTATGGATACAAGCAGGATATTTGGATGAAGCTGTGCTTGCATATCGAAGGGCGCTAATCAAGCCATGGAATTTGGATTCCCAAAGATTGGCCTGTATACAAAAAGACTTAGCCACCACTTTACTCTTTGGAGGCGTTGAAGTTGAGGTTCCTGCTCAATTTCAAGTTTGGGGTTCAACAGCCCCTAAAAGTAACTTGGAGGAAGCAATTCTCTTGTTGTTTGTACTCATGAGCAAAATGCTAAATGGTCAAATAATATGGGATTCTGAAGTCATGAGCCATTTGACATTCGCGCTGACAATTTCTAACAACTTTGAGTCTGTTGCAGATCATATTGAGCAGGTTATTCCCGGAGTTTATACCCGAGCAGAGAGGTGGTATCTACTTGCTCTTTGTTACAGTGCTGCAGGTCAGAATGATACGGCATTGAACCTTGTCAAGAAAATTTCTGGATGTTCGGAAGCCAACCAAGAACCTTATATTCCATCTCTCTTGTTGGGAGCAAAGCTGTGTTCTCAGGATCTGCAGCAAGCTCACGAGGGGATAAATTTTGCTCGTGAAGTAATTAACTCGGCCAAAAATCAAGATGAACATTTCCTAGTTCAAGCTCATAAACTTCTTGGCGTCTGTTATGGAAATGCTGCAAGAGTTTCCCTTTCAGATTTTGAAAGAAATTTCTGCCAAAGAGAAGCATTAGCTGCCTTAAACTCAGCTTCAGTTTGCAAGGAGGATCCTGAAATTATGTTTAGTCTTGGATTAGAAAATGCCATCCAAAGAAACTTGACTCCAGCTTTTAATAATGTAATGCTCTACTCAGAAATGTCGGCTGGAAGTACAGCGAAAGCTTGGAAGTTGTTGGCTTTAGTCGTTTCTGCAGAACAGCGATTCAAAGATGCTGAAGCCATAGTTGATCTTGCTCTCGATGAGACTGGACAAATCGACCAGATGGAACATCTCAGATTAAAAGCTGTCCTTCAAATATCTCAACAACAGCCCAAGCAAGCCATAGAGACATACAGGATTCTGCTTGCTTTGATTCAAGCACAAAAGGAGTCCGTGGCAAATGATGAGGTACTCAACTTTTTTTTCATACTTCCTCTAAGAAAGTTTTGAGTATTCATACTATTCTGACAATCTGATATATGAAATCCACACAATTTGATACGTGGAATAACTTTTGGTAAGGAGATTATATTGGAAATCATAAATTTTCTTTGTTTGGGCTGCAGGCAACTTCTCAGAGAAGATTAGAAGTTGAAGCATGGCTTGATTTAGCAGGATTATATACTGATCTTGAGTCGTGGCGTGATGCTGAAATATGTATAAACAGAGCCAAAGCAATTCAATTTTTCTGCCCTCGGAATTGGCATGCAACAGGTCTAACATAACTGTGCAAAATATATTCTAAGTTTATATGATTCCCTGTTGCTTTTTATCGGTAACTAACCATGATTCTTTAAATACCTCTAGGTGCATTATTTCAAGCTAAAGCAAGATATAAGGAAGCTCTTGTTGCCTTCTCAGTTTCTCTATCAATAGAACCAGATTATATCCCCAGCATTGTTTCTACAGCTAAAGTTCTTATGAAGATGAGTAACGACGTAGCCCCAATTGCTAGAAGCTTTTTAATGAATGCTCTACGATTAGAACCCACGAACCATGAAGCGTGGTTTAACCTTGGAATGCTTGCCAAGATGGAAGGATCAGTCCATCAAGCAGCAGATTTTTTCCAAGCTGCGCACGAGTTAAAGCTTTCTGCTCCGGTTCAAAGTTTTATCTGATAGTGACTACTAATTCAAGGCAGAAAATGAGAACTTGATTTCAGCCATGCATCCAGTAGCAATTTGTTAATAGCGTAGACGTTTGTGACTGATTTATGAAGTCTATCTGGTTCTATATATTTCCCAACATGAACAGGATAGTACTAGCTATCGATGTTGATGAACAACATCTCCGACAGGCTAATGGACATGCTAGGGAAGTAGTATCACTCATGGTATTTTGTATCAGTGTATATAACAATTAGTATTTGCTGGCTTTTGGAGTAATATCTAGACAACTGAATTAACATAATGACATGATATCTTGATCTCACAGTTGATTTGCTTCTGCTTACATCAAGCACTGAACATTTCTTTTGGAAGTACTCTTTGTTCTGTGTTTAGATAACTGCATTGACCCGATACAACATGATTGTAAGTACGAACTCATACGAGTATATCCAAACGTTTCACTATGTATTTCATGCTTGTAAGACTCGTTGTGCTCATTCTTTTTTCTTTTCCGACACCTGAAAAATTCCTGGGGATCAACTAGTACATGGAAACTCGATGGATAATAGGCTTGTTCGTGCTAATTTGTAGGTATTTTGCTTTTACAGTATGTATACTTTACCACTATGATCATATGAAGTTGTTGAGTATGAACCATCTTCATTGCATTGGAAAACATTTGAGTATTAGCTAATGTGTAAAGAGTCGAGAGTCTATCAGAAATCATCTCTCGACCTCCACAGGGTCTGTGTACATACTATCCTCTCCACACTACACATGTGGAATTACACCGCATTTATTGTTGTTGTCGTCGTATTTTCTTCATTCTACTTCATTTTATTTGTAGTAAAATTTTTGAGCAAATTCAAAATTTGATTTTGGCTCTACAACATGTACACGACGTCGTAGTGCAGTGTTTTAAAAGACTGTTGGGACTCGCCTCAGGGTTCACTCTGGGGCGGGGATATTGCAAAATGCACCGAGACTCATTTTTGGGATTTAGTTCTGTGAGACTTACGCCCTAAGTGTCCGAATGTACTTCCTGATCATGCTCAACGCCCAACTCTGGAGGCTCGCCTAATAAATCTTACATAAATTATGTGTTAAATTCCTTAGTTAACGTAACCTTTGGGCTGACCTAGTGGTTTGGGCTTGAGACTTCCATGTTGGAAGTCTCAAGTTCAAAACCCTTTGCTTGCGATGACAAGAAGTTTGTCTTCTGGGTCGAACTCGTCAACATGTGTGGTTCGCGAGTTATTGCATATGAGTCGGATGTCAAGGAATTTGCCTTTTGGATCGAGCTCATCAACATGTATGATTCGCAAGCTATTACATAGGAGTTGGAGTTGTGTGGTTTGCATAGGAGCCGGAGTTAAGATATTGGAGTTTGATTTTATTTGTATGAGTTTCGTTAACCATGTTTCTTATTATATTAAACTATTGATATATTTTTATAAATTTTTCTTATGAAGTAAAACGCACGCCCCCTTTTAAAACACTGATTAAAAGTACAAAAGGCATAGCAGTAAGTCCTACTTAAAAATAGCTCAAGCTTCAACTAAGCTGACCGGAGACGATGAGTAATCGGCTGTTAAACTCTCTCCGGCCAACCGAAACCCTAGAACTCGAAAGCGGACTTTCTCTAGTTCCACGAATTAAGCTTCTCTTAACAGTCTACCGTGCTGACAAGTCCGTTAATCCGTTCGACGAATGGAAGTTCAAGCGATCACTGATCGATTACATGAAATCTTCATTCTTCATCACTGTTCCTGAAGAGGACCTAGAAATCCGGAAATTCAAAGATCTCAACAAGCGCAAGCGCGAGGAGCCGGTGGCGCGCGGTCGCGTTTTTGTTCACGACTTAGGGTTTCTGTCGAAGGTGATTGGGGAAACTGAGGATGATGTGGAGAGAGCTGATAAGAAGTTTCTAGAATGGAGGAGAGGATTTGTGGAAAAATTGAATTGGATTGAGTTGAATTTGGAAGGTACGAAGTTTAAGTTGAATGTAGCTGTGCCGATGTCTGATGATTTTGAAGGAATGAAGAAGGAATGGGAAGAGATTATTGCTTTTGGTTCTCGTGGTTAGTAAAGATTTTATATGTTTTAGTATTTTGGATATAATGCAGTTGAATTATAATGCTGGTACACTTGCTTTTTGTTTATTTAGAGATTTGTATGTTAGTTGGAAATGTCCGTTATAGAATCTAATGGAACGGAGTGAATCTCGATGTATATTTCCATGTTGTAGTAGCCAGAAGAAGAAAACAAGAAAAGTGAAGAAACTTGATTGTTATAAGAAGAATAATATCCTGTTTCACTGTTCTATATGACTTGCCCTCAATGTAGAAGTCCATGTGATGAATGAAATTTGATAGTTAGATAAGAAAATCTGGATTTTAACTTCTAAATGACGAGCTAAGAAGAAAGGATGCTCAAGAACAGATTTTTTAGTTGTTGTATGGTGTAAATAGAAGACCCTTTTGTTTCAGTTTATGTACGTAAGGGTTATGAAGCTGAAACTACTAACAAATTGAGCTAACTCAGTCTAAAGTATCAAAGCTTCTGGCTGTTTTTTTATTTTGAACGAGCTTGGAGTACTTGGTTCCTCATCTTATTGTTGGTGATATGATGCACCAGTGTAAATGGTCCATACTTTTCACAGGGTTGGTACATTGAAATAATTGTATCTTCTATTTTCTTCTTTACAGGATATCAGAGGAGTGCAAAGATGCAGCCAGATACAATCGTGTTGAAAGGTATGCCATCACGATGGTTCGCAGAGACAAGGGTCTCATCTAAGCCCTCTATGCTGGTTACTCACACAATTATTTCTGCGCTTGGAAAGATAAGGTAAGTGCTATTAGTTGTTTTTATATCATCTATTAGACTGTTTATGAAAAGTTATTATCTGTTTGACTACTTGTTTGACATTGGAATTGTTTGTTCTGGTGCTGAAAGCTGTCTATTTGTTCATGGATACATGCAGCAGTAGCTTCATGTATACTTGTTCACTTGACTAATATATCAAGTGCTTTTTTTAACTGTTGTTGAGAAAAAAGTTTCCTAAAGCAATATTGATACCTACTAAAAGTTCTTTCTTTAGAAATGTAATTACCTACCAAAATTTGTTAAACAATCACGTATCAACTACATTCAACTACGTGTTGCGTAGAGCTGGAGACTGCCATATTCTGTACTTTGCGTCCCTATTTCTTCTTCTTCCTTGAAAGGGCCTACTATGCTTTTATTTATTTCATTATTCCCATTTGTCCAAGAAAAGATAGGAAAGAAACTTGTTGATTGCTCACCCTCTCTTTCCAGATTTTAGCTCTTAAGCTTATCATATATACATACAACTATTTTGGTAATTTTCATCTTTAATTTGGCTTATCTTATTTTTTTCTTCGGTAGGAATCTTCATGTAGCTGAGGACAATAGTATAGGTGACGATGCAGATGAAGAAGACATAGTTTCTGGTCTTCATTGTAAGATTGTAGTGCGGTTTGAGAAGCACAAGGACTTCTATGACGCTTTGAAGATTTTGTGTGGTCGCTCATTGCAAAAGGTATATTTGTTGGAACATCAATCTATTATTTTTACTTTTCCTGTAGTTAGTATCCCATGGTACTCTGAAGGGTATCAACTGCTCTGTCAAAATTGTAAGAAAAAATGAAACGGGTTTGACATATTTAAAAGGAGGAAAAATTTGAGGTGTGTCTATATTGTATTGATGCTCTGTTGAAACATATTGGAGAAATGTACTTTATCGGTTAGTCTTTCTCGTCTTCTTTAGCACTCAAAGATGATTATGAATGAAATATCTAACATGTGCTCGGATATATGTATAAACAATTAGGCTTTACTCAACTACTGCTTTAATGAGTTTTCATCAAAAAGCCTAATTCTTTAATAAGTGTTGCAAAGATTGGTACTTCATACTCCCTCTATCTTATTTTACGTGACACACTTTCCTTTTCTCTTTCTCAAAAAGAAGGATACCTTTCTATACTTAGGAATAGTCTAACTTCAAACTTCCCATTTTATCTTTAATGACATGATTTCATAGCCACATGTCTATGACATGTTTTAGATTACAAGTTTGAAGAGTCTTTCTTAACTCTGTGCTTAATCAAACACCCTTACATAAAGATGTGACAGAGTGACAGAGGGAGTACATTTTGCTTATGCGTGTACATTCATATTCATAGTCAACAATCCTTGATGGTTTTGTTTCTCAACCGCCAAAAGTTAGATCTTCTGTAATCCAAATTTACTGACACATTATGCTGATTCTTGAAAGATTTTTTTTTTCATTTGATGCTATTGGTTTTTGTTAAATTTGACAATTGTGCAGCAAGGATCACGACTCAAAGCTGATTATGACGTGACTTGGGATAAAGACGGATTCTTCCTAGATGCTAGACATCAAATAGAAGAAAGAAAGAGAATGCCAGCAAGAGGAATGGAAGAAAGAGATGGAGGTCATGGGCAACACTCGCGAGTCTCTCAATTTAGTTCTGAGGAAGGACGAAAGAGATTCAAGGTCTAAAGGACACACTTTTAGATATTTCTCCTTCAATTTTTATTTGTGAATTGTGATTATAACAACTGTGATTTATTTCTTCTCTTGCTCTTGCTCTTTTCCAAATGA
>JAJONR010000096.1:0-15185 GCA_029582245.1 Solanum etuberosum
ACCCCCCACAAAAAAAAAAAAAAAAGCAACCACCATTTGGTGCATGAATGATTGGTGGAATTTTAATTTTTAAAAATTGGGTTCAATTGATACGAAGTTTAAATAAATATTACTCCATCATTTTAATTTATTCGTCTAGTTTTCACTTGATATGAAATTAAAAAAAATATTGGGTATATTTTACCTGCCACCGAAAGTACGTAAAAATCAATTATAGAATAAATTCATACAGTATCAGTCATAATCGATACTTTAGTGGTCACATTTGCAAATTGTATATATGGAATCAATTATATGACATCCAAAACATTATAGTACTATATATTCTATGTTTAAAAAAATGACATTCACTTTAGTAATTTATCGATATGAACTGTGATAAGATAATTTATAATTGGAATTTTACACTCTTAATTAGATGTTTGAAAGTACGAGTCCTAAATATAAAGAAAATCGTGTTGAAAGTGGTACCTCCAAAATGAGTTCTAACTCTGATATGAGAATCGAACAGTATGTGGAAAAATAGAAAATCACTTCTACAATTTGTGGAAAAATAATTGTTAGGCTAACATCCACAAATGGCCACAAACGTGATTCATTTTTCTTTTCTGACCAAAGTTGTCAATTTAAATGACAGACTACATTTCAAAGTTGGTATTGGATTAACTTATTTAAAGTAGCTAATAAATATTAAGTACTTAAAAAAAATAGTGTATATAAAAACAATTAAAATGAGTTGAGTTTAATATTTTAAATTTTTGGTCTAAAAATGGCAGAATATATCAATTTTTTATTTGAGTGTTCTATGACGGTAATATCTAAAAATAAATGACCTTTTTATATAAAAGAATAAATAACTACGTTTAATCAATTGACTCAAATACTTACTTACATTTTTCAAATCGAATAAGCTATTATAGCTTTCTTTATCGCCAAAGAAAAATAGAATCATACTTTAGTTCAGAATCTCCATGCTCGTACGTAGGAGAAGCTATTGCCTTCCTTCTAATTGGTTCAAAGAGAAAAAGGAACATATTCTTAATTTGATTGCAATGGCACAAGATACAAACTTAAACGAATAGATACACGCAAAATAAACGATTGAATCATGGAAGAAATTAGTTTGATGTACAATCACGTATTAACCCAAAATATATCTCTCTCCCTCCTACTTCATCCCATCATAAGGGAGAGAGACTGACTCGTCCATATAATACGTGTCATAAAAGATGGCATGTTTATACTTGTCTAATAACTCTTGTTATAAGCGAATTTCACCAAAAATAAATGTTTGTCCCAATAACCTAGAAAATCAAAGAATTACCTCCGCATTAATGTTTATATCATTTAAATACAACATATGTACTTATTGCATACACTTAACTATGATTACATAATATATATTTTTATCCCAATATACTACTTAGCTTTCATTAACTAATATCATTTGGTATAAATAAGGTGTGTTGGTAGTTTTTCCTTAATTTTTAAACCTACAAGCTATGATGAAATAATAAAAAATAGTTTGCTCTTTTTTTTTTTAATAATAAAGAAAAATGGAACTTTAATTGAAATTTTTAAAAGCCCCCTAAAAACGGGGAAGAGGGGTTGATTTAGGATAGAGGGAGGAATTAAGTCTCTAGGCAAGCATGAAAGGACAATGACCCAAAATAAAAAATGAATAAATAAAATAATAAAAAAAAAATATATATATATATATATAAACAGTAAATTGAAAAATAAAATAAAAAAGGAGACAACGGTTTAATACTCATATATTATACGATGATAAATTCATATGTTTTTTTTGCTAGCTACCGATCCATTGTTACCCTTGTTCTTCTTTTTTTGAATTTAAGATCGATAATATGACAAGGTTATATTGATAAAGCTTTTTTTTTATTTTTTATTTTTTATTTTATTTGACATGAAAATAATATAAAATGATCTTAAATGCAGCAATGAGATTTATATATAACCAATTCTAATTTATTTAGGATGAATTATAGTTATTATTGTTATTGTATATAACATAGTGACTCCTTAAATTTAATTTTAGTTCCCTATTTATTAATCCTTTGGGGTGCATGAGCCAAAAGTTGGATTTATTAATCAAAATTGAAGAATAATTTTATTGTATAATATGGTGTAGTCTTGGGATGTGTGCAGACATATATATTTATTTTACATAAAATAAATTGTGTGGGGAACAGGGATAAAAGTTTGGCTATAGTTTACTAGAATATTTTGATAAATATTTATTTCTATTTGGTGTTTATATTAATTAATTAATATATATATCTTTTAATTTTTAAGAGAAAAATACTTATTTAGAAAGTTAAGGTGTTTGACTGATTATCTAAAGAATTATAAATATTTTTGAGTAATAATCTTTTTGCATAAGCATTTTTGAGACTCGACAAAACACAAATTACTACTATAAATTATTAAAAGCGTTTTCAAAATTGATTAAACAAAAAAAATGACATTCTTAAAAGTTTCATTATTTTAGAATAAACAAATCTTAAAAACTTAATCCCACAAACTATTTTAATTATAATCATATATCTGTAAAATGAAATTATGTAAATTAGGAGAAAATAGTGTTATGATTTGTAATTTTGCCTTTTCTTTTACTAAAACAAATAGTAAACTACAATTGAATAACCTCTTTACTCTTAAAAATAAATTTATATAAAAATACTATAACATCAAAATACAAGAAAAGTTCTATTCTAATAAATTTTAAAGATGAATGTCCTAACCGCGCGAAGCGCGGGCACATTTATTAGTATATATATAAAATAGAACCCTAGGCCTGCCTACGTGGCGCCACCACAATGCATGATTCCCTTTTAATTTATTTATTTCCAAAACTAGCCTTCTCTTTTCATGAAAAGTTGCGACTTTAATGAAGAGTTGTGACTTTTATGAAAGGTTGTGACCTTTTCGAATGGTTGCAACTTTTCCAAATAATTGTGACATTTCCAATAAGGCACAACAAACATTTGTTCACAATACCCTTTGTTGTCTATAAATAGAGGGATTTTCTCTCATTTTAAAACAACGAAAATTCTGAACTTCTTATTCTTTTTTTTTTCTTCTTCTTCTCCACAATTAAATATTCGTGTACTTTGCTCCTGTTGAGTGGTTCACTGACACCATTGCTTATGTTACAAATTCTGATATGTTTTTTACGGTCATAAATTTATGCTTATGTTATTAAGTATAAATGATAAGATATTATAATTTTCATTTTCCTTTACATTATTAATGTTCGTTACTACGTAATTTTGTATGTAAAATAATATAGTATTTTAGTTTTAATGACCGATAGTTTTTAAGTAATATTTTATAAATTATGTTATATTTAGCGCGTAATTTTACTAGTAAATTAATATAATTTTGTATAAACATGAGTTTAAATAAGTCTTTATCAAATATTATAGTGGTTTGGTATTCTTTCAATTTACAGTCTTTACCTACTCTTTAACCTTTTTTGAAAATTTCAAAAATAATATACTACATATTTATTTATTTTTGGGTTTTAACTAAATAATGCATGTGAATGCAATTGCAAGAATCCAAATATACAAGATAACCAATACATCATTTTCACATCCTACACATATAATAAATCTTCCCTAGTTGCAACCAAATTGATAATAGGTGTTTATGGCTTGATTTGAGTAAATTTAGTTAACTCGATTTTTCATTAGTTCGGTTTTTATTAATTTTATCGATTTTAAAAGAATACGTTACGTAACGATATAATTAAACAAATATTTCAATGTTCATATTCCAGCATAACACTATCAAGCAATTACTCTTTAAAAATATTATTATTTACCAAGATATTTTAATGATAATTGAACACATTATCAAATA
The DNA here is from genome assembly GCA_029582245.1 of Solanum etuberosum. Lineage (NCBI taxonomy): Eukaryota > Viridiplantae > Streptophyta > Magnoliopsida > Solanales > Solanaceae > Solanum > Solanum etuberosum. The sequence goes on from JAJONR010000096.1 coordinate 3,889, forward strand.
AGATATTTTTTTCAAATCTTGATATATTTTCGAAATGGTCAACAAATACGTGAGGTATTATCTCACCTATTGACATTGTTTATGAATTTTATCGTCAAAAATGACTCATATTCATCGACCATTTGAGAACCAACATCATTTTTCAAGATAACAAACAAAAAAAATTATTTAATTTTGACTTTTGAGTATTACATATTAATTTTTATTTCATGTCCAGATTAATTAGGTGCTTTCTTTGTCCATTTTTATTTATTCATTTGACTTTTATACGTCTCTTTAAAATAATGAATGAGTATTATTATAATATGATATAATATTCATATTAATTAATATATAGTCTTCGTAGAGGTAGAGTTAGAATTTGAAGTTTATGGATTCAGAATTCTAATTCTATTTGTTATTGAGTTCTAAATTAATAATTTACACATAGTCAATGAATTTCTTACTACAAATTCAGTGTTTGAACAAAGTTATTGAATTTGACCGAACCCATAATAAACATATTGGCTCCACCCTTAAGTCTTAAGTCTTGAGAGATAATTTAGGCGAATAAGCTAATAAATGTTGAGTGTAAACATGAATTTTTTTTGTCTTCTCTGGTATTTTATGTTAAAAGTAACAAGTAAAAATAAAAGTAAAATCAATAACTTGAGACATATATTTTTACTAACGTAGACAAGTAATATGAGATAGAGGGAGTTATTGATGATTATTAACAAAAGATATAGCGATAATTTGCTGATTAATTCGTATCACACTTATTAATTACCCATCTAGGATAATTGTTTTTTTCTTTATTTTTATTATTAAACATAAATGAAATTGACATTTAATTTGATGCCATATTAGTGTAGTCCCAAACCTATGATATTAGCTGTTCTTTTTATTTTTAAGTTGACTTTGGAAATATCCCATAATATAAATGAAGAAAATCATCAAAAGTCTCTCACTAATTAATAATCTATTTAAAGTCGTTTTCCAATAGGAAATGGCACCCATGTTTAATATCTTTTTCTCACGTTATTGTGTTTGTTTTTTTATATTTTAATAAAGTATGATTAAATGCAATATATATTCACTGAAAATTAATTGGAAATGCATGAGAACATATATCCGGACATTTATCGTGTTGATATAGAATTTCCTTTGTTAGGAAGAGAATTATTTATTAATATGAAAATTCAAATGTAGTCTCCGTCCAAATACAAGTGTCAAACATCGAATGAAAAAATATTGTCAGACTATTAGTATTTATTTATTTTTATGATATGAGGGTAGGGGGAAATGATGGAAAAAATTAAATTCAACTATATCGTAGAAAATGTCTCATTTGTTTCCTTCTAATAACTTTTCGTGATACTTATTCAAAATTGAGTATAGTATTATTACTTTTTCGTTATAAAATATAATTTATCGATTTTCATGATATTTAATAAAATTATTTAAAGATTATTTTGTTACGAAAATTAATCTAGTAACTTATGGTGCATTAAAACAATTATCGAGTTACCTTCATAAAATTAGGATAATTCTTATATTTTTTTTCTTCTTGTTTTTGTGCATTTACATTTGGCTTATATTGCTTGACGGATTGCAATAGCATGGAAAAGTAAGTTTGCTTTTTGACACATTCAATTGTTAAACGTAAGTGTCAAGGGGCACTAATGTTCTGACAGAGTCGTAAGTATATTTTTTAAATCTTAAATTATAGATTGGGTTTTGATTTTTGAGCCTGAATATGAAGTCGTTTTATTAGAAAACGCTTTATTATCAGTGTGAAATTTTTCAATGTGAATTTGAATTTAGTCTAATTTTAATACAAATATGGAACATCGAGGGAAAAATAAATAAAAAAAAGAAAGAAAAAAAAAAGGAAGTGTCAAAGGGGCAATACAACCTAATTAATAAAGCAAGACTCATATTCCAGTTTCAATACGTTTTATTTTCATCTTACGTAGACAATGTACCAAATTAATATTATTATTATTTTGAAATGGCCAAATTAATATTAACATACCATAAAATTAAACAAATTTGAGTCATTTATTTATTTTAAAATTAAGTGCTGGACTTTGCCTAAACCACCATCCAATTTTTGTTTGTTCATATCACTCCTCCAATTCTATCCACTAAAATAGAAGAAAAAATAAAATAAAACATTCTACATTTATACAAAATTCGAGAATGTAACATATAATTTATCAATATCCAACCAAAAAATTTCTCCTGAAACTCTTAGCTTCTAATTGTTGCTACCATAAGAATGTTTATTGCCTAATAAATTAGGAATAATATTAGCATGTTTGGTCCTACTAATAAATTCTTATTTTAGTTTTTATGACATATGATTCAATATATTTGTATTTAATTAAATAAATGTGTATTTTTTTTTATCCCTTTATTTATAAGATATATGTTATATTTAGACTATTTAGAACTATATATTATCCTCAAATTTGAAATACTTTGTGCAAGCTTAACATAACATATGAATAATTAAACGGTGAAATAATTAATAATTTAGATAAACTTGTGAATATTAAAAGTGAAAAAAAATAATCAAAAGCGCATGTGCGGCATCAACAATATTATTAACACATTTATTTAATTTTAAAAGCAACCCTACAACAAATTGATACGACCAACTTTTGATTTTAAATATGTAACGATAAATAGTAAAATAAAGAGTTAATGACAAAAAAATAATAATCTAAAGTATATATCTTTTTCGTGTTTCATATGTGAATTATTAGGCGTGTGGGGATTTTTTTGAACTATTACCAACTATTTATTAAAACACACTTTAACTATTAATTGTTCTCTTTTCCTATTTGAAATATCATTGTCGTTCGGGTAGAAAAAGAAAACAATTGATAATTAAGGTGTGTGTGTTTTTATAAATAGATTTTAAAAAATGGGAAATTGTATATAATAGCAAACTATTAATTCAAATTAAATGTTATAACCACAGTTTGATTTAATTGTAACTCGTAGCAAACTGTTGTCATTCGTCTCTCTCCCTGAAATTCTCGCTCGCCACTCTCCCTCTCTCGCTCGCCAGTCTCTCCCTCGCCTCTCTCACTTTATACAAATACAAATGTATAAAATGTGTTTGTATAAAGCGAGAGAAAAGTGTATATACAAATACAAATACATATATTTTCGTCCTATACACTTATAATTATACAAATACAGATCTTCCCCTGCCCAATTCTCTTTTGTCTTTCTCTTTTCTCACTTTATACAAACAAAGATTATACAAATTACAATGTATAATTTGTGTTGTATAAAGCAAGAGAGAGAGATTTGATATACAAACGTTTTATTTCGATTCAATTGTATACAAATTCAAATTTTATAAAGATATACAAACACATAAAATTGAATTGAGAGGCCGATTTATACAAACGAGAGGCTGCCAACGATTTATACAAATGAGAGGCTGCCAGCGATTTTATACAAATCTGATGCCCCCAGCGATTTATACAATCTGATGCTCCATATCAAACATAAGCGCAATTATGCAAACTATAGTTATAGCATACAAATATGATTTTTATGTTTGCTAAATATGAAAGATGCTCTTAAAAAAATCGTACACCTAATAGTTCAAATATGAAACTAAAAAATCTAAATACTTTAAATAAGTTGTTCACTTCGCTATAAAATAAAATATAAAGACAAATTCGACACATCATGTATGAATGTGTAAATAAATTTTAAAGTCTCAATCTATATCTCTAATTGCAAAAAAAAGAAGGAAAATCCAAACAAGTCCATGACACAAGAATCTGGTTAGATTTCATCGAAAGCTTATCTTAAAAAAGATTAGGCTATTAAATAAAAATTAATTTTTGAATTTGTCATGAATTTTCCATATATTAATTTCATTGAAAACTTATCTTAAAAGGATTAGGTATATTGAAAACTTTCGAATTTTATGTATTAATTTTTTTAAATTAAATATATGCATTAACTTATTGGTATATATGTTATAAATTTTCTATTATTGTCCTTGTTTAATACCACCTGAAAAAAGTAAAAATCTTTAATAATATTTGATTCTTGAATATGATGTGACTTTGCAATATATGGTAATTAACAACCATATAGTACTAGTATAAGATTCTTAAATTGACTAGATTTTATGCACATGATTCATTTATTGAAATAAGGGAAATTTCTGAGTAAGTACTCTCTCGATATAAATTAATTCATGTTCATTTATTAAAAATTTAACTTTTAAAGAATACTAAATAAGGATATAACGATAAAATTACTTAATTTCTGTATAGACCTGAAATCTAAAATGGTGACAACTAAATAAGAACGGAGAAAGTATTATTTCAAGTTCTTATTTAGACAATTTGTTAAAAACTAAATCAAATTAAATTACATTAAAAAATTTAATTAAAATTTAAATATTCAAAAATTATAAAACTAAATAAGATTTTCTCATTAGGTTGAATATTGCGTGGCAAAATTTGAGAAGCATTATCATTTAAGTAGCCTTGTAATAAAAAAAAATATTGAGTCAGTTGGTCAAATAAACATGTCAAAATTGAATAATTATATTCAGTTATAATTAAATTCAATCATAGGATGACTTTTTAAAAATTATAAAAATAGGTATATTATTAAAGTTCTCCATGCTTTTATTGTTAAATATTTTTGTTTTATTTTCTTTAGGACTACTTTTAATAGAAGAATCTCATTTTAAAGTAATAGTGTAACTTGATATATAAATATACATATTATTAAGCAAGAAATGATTCCTTAAAATTCTACCATTATTCTTTTTTGTGGGACAAGCGAAAATATTTTCACACAATATTATGTATTTATTTCGGTATTAACATTCAATCAATAAATATAAGATATATGTCTTTCATATATAAATTTATTTGATAGCTGAATAAGAAATAAATTATTTATGTATTAATTTTTTCGTATAACTTATAAGACGCGGATAGGCCAATAAGGAGTTTGAAATTCCCTTTTGATAGGATTCTCATAATTGATATTTACGTATAGAGAATTCTATATCCTATCCAAATATGAAATTATCACTGTAACGTTATTTTTAAAATTAATTTCTAAATCCCTCTAAAGCTTTCAAGATACCTAAGGCAAATATTGTTTATTAATTTTTATTTATCCCTATAGTGTTATTTTTTTTATAAATAATTTATAAATCACTCAAAAGCTTTCAAAGATACCTAATGCAAATAATACCGGGAAGCCAAAGGAAAGTTCAATGTACCTAAAATTATTGTTACTATATTTTATCCTAAAAATATGACACATGAATCTAGTTAGATTTTCTTGGAAATTGTTATCTTAAAAAGATTAAATTTTTATTATTTTTACGAAATAATTTCTCTATTTTCATGAAGTAGCGAAGTAGTGAAGTGGTGGTAAATTATGTGTACACTGTATTATCTAGAGTCTCTATTGACTGGAATTACACTATTGTTGTTTATAGTTAGCAATGGATATACTTGATCTAATCGACACAAGTCATAAGAAAGTTAGGAGTCGTTTCGTGTTGAGGTATAAAATATAATAATTTAAGAACAAAATATAGAATTATTTTATCCATATTTAGTTGGAGGTATTAAGTAGTTCTTAAATTATTTATCCTATCATTTTTGCTATAGAAATGAAATAAATTACCCCATATATGATAGAATAACTTGTTTTAAAATAACTTGTTCTCGACCAAACGTCCGTGTTGTTGGAAATTATTATCTTAAGAAAATGATTTTTTTAAAATTATATTTACATTTCAAGTAATTGGCAATGGATATACTTGATCCAATTGACCAAAACTCATTTGTGGTGCATTGGATTGAATTATTATTTTTTCTTAATAAGAAATTTCAATTTCAAGTCCTAAATATAAAAAAAAGCTTTTGACGAATGAACCTTTACAACGTAAGTTTATATTAATTAATAAAAATAAAAATAAAAATTTATAATTAGGCGACTAAAATCTGGATTAGTAACTCATTAATTAAAATACCAAAAGAGGAAGAATAGTGTGAGACAAACACTCTTGAAATTCCACTAGAAATAGAGACGTTACTTCTTAGGTGTTTTTACAATGCCGGCCTCTCTCTCTGTCCTCTCTTTCTCTCTCTAAAACCAGAGTGGTTCTGCATAACTCATAAAACAATTCTTCTTTTTCATGAACTTACAAATTCCCTTTTGATAAACACCTAATCCCCCTTTCTTTTTGATCTCACAATTCAAAGAAACCTCCTTTTTTCTTCATTCTTGTTGATCTCACAATTCAAAGAAACCTCCTTTTTTCTTCATTCTTGTGAATCTTTTTTGTGTTTCTTGAGTACCCTTTTGATTGTTTTGTGTGAATCTTTTTTGTGTTTTTTGAGGACCCTTTTGAGTATTTGTTTGATTTGTGTCAATCTTTTTTGTGTTTCTTAAGGATCCTTTTGAGTTTTTGTTAGTTTTGTGTGAATTTTGAGGACCCTTTTGAGTATTTGTTAGTTTTGTGTGATTTTTTTTGTGTTTTTTGAAGACCCTATTGAGTATTTGATTGTTTCGTGTGAATCTTTTTTGTCTTTCTTGAGGATCCTTTTGAGTATTTGTTAGTTTTGTGTGTGAATTCAAAGGGATGGTTGTGAAAATGATGAAGTGGAGGCCATGGCCTGAATTAACTTCAAAGAAATTTGAGGCCAAAATCACTGTGAATTGTGTTAAAGGTCTAAACTTTTCTCAAGATTTTCAAAGATTGGTTGTTGAAATCAAGTGGAAAGGCCCAAAGGGTAATTCATTGACTTTGAGTTCTCTCAAGAGGAAAAGTGCTAAGAAGAATTTCACAAAGGAAGAGTGTTTGAAGGATGATGGAGTTGTTTATTGGAATGAGGAGTTTCAAAGCTTTTGCAACTTTTCTGTATCCAAAGAGATTGCATTTCATCCTTGGGAGGTTTCTTTTACGGTATTCAATGTGAGATATCTCTTGCTATTACCTCTTTTAAGTTTATTGGTTTTGATGTTCTTGTTTGGTTGTTTTTTAGAATTGAAAAAAGAGATTAAAAATTTGATCTTGGTATATTTTATGAGAAATGACAACTCAATTTGTTAGAGCTACTGTTGTTACTGAGAATTCTGTCCCATCAACAAATTGTTGAGAATTGATCAAAGGCCTTGACTTTTGGTGTGGAAGCTTGACTTTTTATTGGGGCTATGAATTTGTGTCTTTCTTGTCTTGTAGGTGTAAGGAATTACAAGGGACTAAGCTTTTCTTGATCATTGTCATGTCATGAAACTTGATCATATAGTATAATTTCTTGAATCTCCAAAAAATTAGTAGAATTGTTTTGTTTTTTGTTTGATCACCGTCCTTTAAATCATCCAATCATGATTTTTTTATCTAATAGCATAAGTTCTTGGCAAGGACAACATAGCTGGCGTAATCCCACAAGTGGAGTCTGGGGAGGTAGTGTGTATGCAAACCTTACCCCTACCTTGTGCACAAGGTAGAGAGATGGTTTCCCATAGACCCTCAACTCAAGATATTGCATAATTTCTTGAATCTCTTTAAATTAGTAGAATTCCTTTGTTTTTAGTTTGGTTTGATGATGGAACTCACCACCAAATCTGTTTTTCTCTTTGAGTTTGATTACATACATAAGTGTGAAAAACTTTGGATTAGAAACAAAGTGAATAAATAGTGAATTTCCCCTTAATGTTCTTCCTTTAAATATTATAGTAACCTAATTCTCAATGCATTTTCTGCAAAGTATTTTTTATTTAGCTTAGATAATGAAGATACTATTCTAAACATGCTGTGGTAGTCAAAAAAGCTAATTAAGCCTTTTGGAATTAGTGATTACTTATGTTGGACCCACCTTAATAGCTTGTGGTTGTTTTAATAGTGTTGTAATATGGATGGTCATACCTACTAATATTAACTTTTCTACATATGTGGCTATACATTTTGTGAAAATATAATATTATTGGCATATTCTGTATATTTCTTTAATATTTTGGCAAATGATAGTTTAGCACTTTGAAGAATATGCCTTTCTTTAGTTGTTTTCTTTACTCATCTGGCATCTTTTGTTTTATAATTAAGAGGGAAGTTTGATTTAACCCAAAAAAGGAAAGGAAAAAAGTTCAGCCTTTTTTTTAGTTGCTTTCTTTGCTCATACAGCATCTTTTGTCTTTTCATTCACTGTTTTATTCAATTCCATACTTGTGATATGAACTCTGTAAGTTGCTTGACAGTACTTGTTCATGTTTATTCTAAAAAAACAGGTTACGAATAAACGATCGAACCATAAAGTCCCCATAGTTGCTGCTGCATCATTGAACATTGCAGACTTTGCTTCAGAAGCTAGGGAAAAAGAAGAAATTGAAATAGTCATTCCCTTGGAAACCTATAGTGGCGGCAATAAGAGCAACCTTTCACTTTGTGTAAGCAAAACAAATTTGCTTGACCTACATCGATAGTCCCTTTTTTTCCTTATTTTTGGTTAACATGGTAGATTTTGTATATGGCAGTTGTCTCTCAGTCTTGTTGAATTGGGGAATGCTCACGAAGCCTCAGAAATGATGCCAAAGTTTGTCATGTCTGCTCCAGTATCTCCTTCCCCTGCAGAGGTTTTGTCGACAGACAGAAATGAGCTTTCTGCTTTGAAAGCAGGTCTGCAGAAAGTGAAACTTTTCAAGGGATTATCTACTATGCGACGAAAGAAGGCATGTCATGAAGAGGAGGGCAGTGATGGAAGGAACTCGGTCAGAAGTGATGATACTGATTTGGTATATCCAGTTGATACAGATTCACTCGGTGATTCGGAGGAAGGTGAATCAGATGAAGTGAAGGAGGATACGAGTATGCGGAAGTCATTCAGTTATGAAACACTTGCCTATGCGAAGCATGCTGGTGGATCATGCTACACAAACACGAGTGGCAGTGAAGATGAGGATTTGATCTTTTATAGTCATCACAAATCTGTTGCAGGGCGTGTGTATGCCGAGGGTTCAACTGGAGAAGGTCATAATCAATATTCACAGCAGAGTTCAAAACGCAAAATTCTCCCTTGGAGGAAGAGAAAGTTAAGCTTCAGATCTCCTAAACCCAAAGGGGAGCCGTTGTTGAAGAAGCATTATGGAGAGGAAGGTGGGGATGATATAGATTTTGATCGTCGACAGCTTAGTTCATCCGATGAGTCTTCTTCAGGGGTATGTCTCCATCTTCTTTTACTTCCGTTATTTTAATCTATAAGATCTTTCCAGCATCCAAGTGAATTTGCACGGTGGAATACTATTTATCACCTCGTAATGAGCTTCCAGAGATTGATAACTTACCTCACTACCTTGCATACTTCTATAGCTCTAATATAACTATCTTGCTTGCAGTGGAATAAATCTGAGGAAGGTTCAACTGCGAATGGATTTCCAGTCTCCGAGTTTGGAGAAGACAGTTTTGCTGTTGGTAGTTGGGAGCAGAAAGAGATAGTAAGCCGTGATGGGCAGATGAAGCTGCAGACTGAGGTCTTCTTTGCTTCAATTGATCAACGAAATGAACGGGCTGCAGGTGAAAGTGCTTGTACAGCCTTGGTTGCTGTGATTGCTGATTGGTTCCATTCCAACCCTGAAGAAATGCCTATCAAGTCCCAACTCGACAGTCTTATCCGTGAAGGTTCACTAGAGTGGAGGAATCTCTGTGAAAACAAGACGTACAGGGAGCGTTTCCCAGATAAGCATTTTGACCTCGATACAGTGGTCCAGGCTAAAGTACGCCCGCTCTCAGTAGTCCCAGAGAAATCATTCATTGGTTTTTTTCATCCGGAAGGAATCGAAGATGAGGGATTCGATTTTCTCAAAGATGCCATGTCCTTTGACAACATTTGGGATGAGATTTCTAAATCTGTTCAAGACAGTCCCAGTCATGGCGAGTGCTTTGTTTACATTGTGAGTTGGAATGACCACTTCTTCATCCTCAAGGTTGAACGAGATGCATACTATATCATCGATACACTTGGTGAGAGACTTTATGAAGGCTGCAACCAGGCTTTCATCCTCAAATTCGACAGAGACACTACAATCTTGCAGCTACCTAACACGAGTCAACAATCAGGTGAGAAACCAGCTAGCACTAAAAAGGAGCAAACTGATAAGAAGCAGGCTACTAATGAAGGGAAGATTGTCTCGAATAACACCAACGAAAAGATGGAAGAATCAACCGTTGCCTTCAGAGATAAAGTACCTGAAAATGAGGACGAACCGAGCCTTGTTTGCAAAGGTAAAGAGGCTTGCAAAGAGTACATTAAGAGTTTTTTGGCAGCAATCCCCATTAGGGAATTACAAGTTGATGTGAAGAAAGGGTTGATGGCATCTACACCACTTCATCAGAGGCTGCAAATTGAGTTCCACTATACAAAGAGCTTTAACACTCAGCTGGAATCGGAATCACCCTCGGAAGAACTGACTGATAACAGCTTGACGTTACCAACGTCAGCAGCAGCAGAGTAAGCGATGATTAGTAAATCCGAGTACACATACTTAACATCACTAATCCTTCTTTTTGTGTTTCTACATCTAATTTAGGAATGAAGGGAATGCCATATATCCTTTCTTTCATACATGATTGCAAGTTGCAACTGGCTTAGTGGCTCTTGTTAATGTTTTCTTCCTCACTTATATAGGGTTGTGCCAATGTAAATGACTATGGAAATGTCCATGAGTATAGTACTCTTTCTGTTCTCTCAAAGAGGGGAGGACATAAATAATAAGTATATGACTTCTATACTGCTCTCAACTTTTCATTTGTCTCTAGACCATCAGTTGGATCATCATAATACAAACAACACAAGCATTTTCAAGAGGTTTTTGTAAACAGTATTTGCTGCTGTCTAGCATACAGCATTGACAGAAACTAATTTTCTATTATATTGACCTGTGCACATAGATTGGAAGCTTCAACTCAACTCCTCTAATATCATATAAAATGAAATAACTTTAGGGGTGCATGCATAGAATAGAACATTTGTTTATGGCCTATAAACTAGGCTGGAATATGAAACAGGAAAACTCCACTACGCCTACAAGCATACATCACTCACCCTGAGAAAACGTTGCTCCCTCTGTCTCAATTTAACTTGACACTTTGACACAAAGTTTAAGAAAGTTTAAGCGACGTATATGGTTAGGTTCCATTGCACTTTGTAGGTTCTAGCATATCTTAACCAAATCCTTCATATGGGATCGATGTGCACTTCCTTAGCATCATAAGGACAACCCTTGAAATATAAAAAAAAATTACATTA
>JAJONR010000097.1:0-23215 GCA_029582245.1 Solanum etuberosum
AATAATATATATATATATATATATATATATATATATATATATATATATATATATATATATATAAACTCATGCTCAATCTATAAAGCATATCCTTCCTCTTCTTTGAGATAATTGCACAAACTATATTTTTAAAAGAGGTAACTGCTCTTAAATATCTCTGAACTTTTAAACTCGTTTAGAAATCGAAGTTTCTTTCTTCTCAAAAAAATATTTTCTTTCTTCATGTAAAACTGAATCATTTGGGAAATACATAGCTCCCTTATACTCGTTCTCAAACTCCTCTTTAATTCCTCAAAAACTCAGTTTAAAACCCAATTGTTGGCTTTAAAAGATTCTCAAAAGTTATTACTTGAAACATGGTTCATGCTGACATATAGACATGAACGAATCAACTCAAAGATCTCAATAACAATATAGAAAACCAATACTCAAAAGTCAAGAACTCAAGAACTCAGAACTCAACGATACTACTCATCTCAAGAATACTCAATTTATAGAGTTCATGCGGAAATATGAACATGAACAAATCAACTCAAGGACCTCAATAACAATATAGAAAATCAGTGCTCAGAACTCAATAAAAGCTCTTAAAATTTTCTCTTAAAATCACTTTAGTTTTGAATGAAAATTAAGACTTATGATTAGAACATGTAGGAACTCAAAGGATTAATGAAGAATTTAATATTTAATATCAAGAAGAGAATGTAGACACGATTTGAAGTAACACATATGGAATGAAGGACGGAAGAGAAAGGGTCAGGCAACCCTGGTGCATTACTAGCACAGGGCACCAGGCCTCAATCATCTAGGGTTGCTTTGGGGCGCACTTCAGGCGCAGGGCACCCAGGTCCTTGCGCCTTAGTGGCGCCTTACCCCACCCCAAAATCCAGAAATTTGATGAATTTTCTTCTCGATTTCAAATCCTAACTCATCTAGAATCTATTCGTTTCTCCCAAACTCCTTTTGATTCACAAACCCAACACGAATTCATATAAATTTCATACAATCCCCATCTGAATTGGCAACTCATACTCAAGATTCTCAATCCAAGAAACTCAAAACCTCCATTGTTAGAGAATGAAGCTAAAATCAAGAATTATTCAAGAATCTCTTAATATACTATTTCATGGATAAATTCATGGATGAAATCCATGTATGGCATGAGGACAAACAAGTCCAACACTGTGAGAAGCCTTACATAACTGGAAACAACGACGTTCTTGGAAAATTCCACAATTCTTAAAGAACTCTTGAACTTAGCCCGTTTTCTCCTCTTGAAACCTCACTCTAAATCTCTAATTTTTATAACGTGAATGGGTTATTTAGAATCTGATTAAACCCTCAATTAGGTCAGGAAAAATGTGCTAAGACAAGTGTGAAAGGAACAAACGAAAATACCCTTTTTTTAAAATGGATGGAATATTTTAAATAGAGAGGCTTCACTCAAATGGGAATAACGTTTTTCTCTGAGCTCAAAATTCAGCAAACTTTGTGGCACTGAAAAGAGGACTCAAAGACCTTTAATTTGGTAGGTCATGGGCCACCTAACTCTTTATGTGCTAAATAATATGATTGTTTGAAGTTGATCCAAGTAAAATCTCATAGTGAAACTCAATCGGTAAGAAAGCTTTCAACTCAACTTTATGCTAGTGGATCCTAGTGACCTTAAGACCTAAGAAAATTTATAATCACACGATACCATCTTATTTACAAATGAATAATTGTTCGAGACTAACTTAGAAACTTTCAGGATGTTACACTTTCAATCGTCTTGAAATCGATAGGATAGAAAAATTGAGAGAACCTAAATTAATTTTATCGAATCAATCTGATATTATTTTTGATAAATTTAGTTGGTTTACATTTTAATTTGTGTGGTGATATTTATTCGAAGGTGACCGAATATTGAGATGGACGTCGGCTAACTTTTTTTTATCCTGATGTTCAAAAATCTTCTTTCTTCTCTTTTTTCGTCCAAATTCACTTAGTTGATTTAGTTTTTATTTTTTAATAATTATTGAAAAGTAATAGAATAGGAAAAAGTAGAAATAAAAAATGGAGATTATGCGGTGGTCGTTGGTGAAGAAGACGACTTAAAGGGGAGTGGGTGGGGGTGCTCTTTTTTTGGTTTAAGAATTAGTTTTAGTTTTAGAAATAATTTTTAAGAAATTAAGTTATTTAAATGCCAAGTGTCAATCAATGAAAAAAAAGTGTCAGTTCTTTTGGAAAAACTAAAAATAAAATATTATTTGTGATTTTTTCACGCACTCAACGGAAGTGAAAAACGCTTCTCTTGCCACATCTACATTTTGTGTTTAATAGGTATACTTTTTGAACACTTTAGGTATTCAATAAGTTATAGTCTTACTTGAGGTGTCTAAGTGAAATATGTAGATAACTTTAAGGGGTTGCAGATGAATTAAGCCTAATAAAAATTATTTCAAAATTTGAATTCAAAAAGTATAGTAAATAATAGAGATCCCATCAATGTCACCTTCTTCTTAGTGAATTTTCATTGATCATTTTGTCATGCATGTAATCACGACCATATGTCATGCATCTTTTTTGTGTATATTTTTTAAAAATATTTTATATTATTAATTATTTTAAGTTATAGTGCTTTTATGTCATTTGTAAGTATCCTATTTTCCTTGCATGTGTGTGACACATGCATATCGAGTCGTAGAAAACATCATTTTATAAAATTATTTTTCTCCATAAAAGAGAAGTTAAGTTATTTTTAATTATAAAAAAAAATATATTCCCTCTGTGTACTTTTATTTGTCTACTATGCTAAATAAGAAAACTTTAAAAATGACTATAGTTTGAGCTTAATTAGACATCTATAACTATAGTTTGTCTAATTATGAATTAGAGCTACATGTTTGGGGAGGAGAGAGAGGAGAGAGGTTGAATACTTGATACATTTTTCGTATCAGGTTGTATCACGATACAATTGATACAACTAATTTTTATCAAAATGAATATAATTATATCAAAAACTATGTATTTAGCTACATATTAGGAGGAGAGAGATGAGCGACATCGAGATAGGGAGGAGAGAGGCGAGCGAGATCAAGAGAGGGAGAAGAGAGGACAAATACATGTTGTATCCTTTGTATTACAAATACAATTGATACAAAATACAAATATAGTTGATACAAAATACAAATATAGTTGTTTGAATACAATTCATATAAAATACAAATCTCTCAGCTCTATTTGATTGAATACAATTGATACATAATACATTTGATAGATAGGATGAATACATATTATATCTCTTGTTTCAAGTTTTATCAGAAATACAATCAATTTGTCTCATATATCTGTCATATTATGTGGAATAGTTTTTGGGCCAAAGCTGCGTGATCTAGTAGAGTGAAACTTTGATTTCTCATTCTAGAAGATGTTCTGATTAGAGACCCAACAACAGATATATCAGGACAATTGAACTAAGACACGTGACTTATTCACAAAGAGAAATCTATAAGATCAAGAAAATGAGAAGCTTTTCACGCAGTATTTATACAAAACATCTAAGTTATTTGACATATGTCCAACCTAGTCAAATGTTTGATAGTCTACTTTAAGGGGCTTCTCCTTAAACATTTAAGTGGGTTCCTTTTCTGATCAAATATATTCAATTTTTATTATCTTCTAGCAAAACGTCAAGCCTGAAACTAAGAGTAGTTTGCCACCAAATGATGGAATTGAACAACAATATTACGAATCTTACCAGATTTAGGAACTTTTATACTTTAAACTTGTATTTTTTTTGGGGAAATTTATATAAATTCAATTAGTATAAGAGCTAACTACTTAGATACACTTTAGTTTACGTTCACATACATGTATCTCGAGATACACGATTCAAAATAAGGTGTAATATGTTCAAGATATATTATATTAATGTGGATTCGCATATGTAACATCTCTCCTTAGAAAGAGCTAAAATAAGACATAACTAAATTGGAAAAAACAAAATTTGAAATTTTGCAAGTTATGCTTGAGTTGTGAGTTTTGGGTTAATTTCAAACGACCATAAATTTCATACAGGATGAGTTTGGTGGCTCATGAGATATCAAATGAAAGGTCTTGGAATCCTCTTTCAAACTCCACCAAGTTTGCTAAATTTCGAACTTGTATGAGGGAGATATGACCATTTGAAGTTAGCATGTCTGGTTAAGGAAAGTCATCCGAATTAATGAGGGGTATTTTGATCTTTTCCTTACCCCATCATCTTAAAACGAATTTAGTAATATTTTTGGGGTAAAATTTGATTTGGGTATGTTTTCATAATCCCAAATACGCCTAGGGTTTTGAGAGGAGTTCAAGAAGAGGAGAAAAGGAGAAAAGTTCAAGGTGTTCGTCAAGATTCGGGAGATTTGTCGAGGGATTTTGCCAAATCGAGGTATGTAAGTTGTCAAAGTGTTGGGTTCGTTCACCCACACGTCAATCATGATTTACATATAAAAACTTCATCCATAAGATTGAATATATTTGAGTTCTTGATGAATTCTTGATGAGTTCTTAAAGGTTATGATCTATTCTTTAAGTATGAGTTTTCGTTAAGTTCTTGTGATGAGGATCTTGTGAATGAGTATGGTTCTTGGTAGATTTTGATGCAGATTTCATTGTAATATATGTTGGGTTTAAGAATCCAAAAGATTTTGAGGGAAATCGTTTGATTCTAGATGAGTTGGGGCATGGAAATTAAGAAGAAAATTCGTTGATTTCTGGGCTTGGACTTGGGACACCGCGCCACTCAGTGCGCCCCAACTTGAGTTTTGTGGTTTGGGCGCTGGCGCCCTGCGCCACTCAGTGGGAACTAAGTATTTCCAAGAGTAAATGTTTTCACAATGAATATATGGGAACTAAGTATTCCCAAGAGTAAATGATTTTCACATTTAAAATGAGGAGAAACACCGATTTCCAAAAGAGTTCATGAGGAGTTTTGAGTACTATCTCTTCTAAGAGAAAATATTTTGAGTAATAATCTCAAAGTTGAGGATGAGAAAATATTTTTTTATAACATATGAGCTAAGTTATATTTTGGGAGTAGTATTGAGCACCGATATGGGGGAGAGTCCAAACAACTCACAGTCCCTATAAATTATGTAGCCAACGTGGGTAGAAAGGGTCATACTTTTTAGATGATTCCTTATTTATTTTTAAGCATAGCTTAGTTGATCCACTTAATTGAGGAGTTCTATACCCCGACAAGGTATAGGACAGTTCTGACAGCGTGGGCAAGACGTTGTATCATCACATAGCTTATAGTGATGGTTGTCGGTTAGAGAATCTCCCAAAAAGAGTTTATTTTGTATTTTTACATACAAACTGAGTTATATTGTATTTTATAATACATTGAGTTGTTATCTACTATTTTAAAGGCTTTTCTTTATATCACATTATTGTTATTGCTTTTCTTTTGAGGTTGAGTTGAGTTGAGACGAGGTAAGTTATTTCTTCAGTTCCAGTTCAAGCTTATGTCTTGTTTTAGATTTCCCCTTACATTCTCGTACATTCAATGTACTGACGCAATTTGTCCAGCATCGTTTCATGATGCAGATACAGGTAACCAAGATCATCCACCAGCACTTCGTTGATCCATTCGAGTTCCATATTTGTTTGGTGAGCCTCCTTGCTTCCGGAGGATCCCTCATTTATGTTTTATCATTCCAGTTTTGTTATTAGGATGTCGTGGGTCTTGTCCCGACGTCCATCTCAGTTAGTAGAGGTGTCATAGATATATAGACAGTAGTTGATGAGTCTTTTCATTTTCAGTTGTTATGTTCTAGACTTGAGTTACCCTTGAGGCCAGTTTGAATATTTTATTTCTAAAATATTATGAGATTATCTTTTGAGATTTTGAGTTAAAGTTTAATTTTGAGTTAATCATTTATGTTGAGTAAGTCTTCCGCTGATAGTTAAGCCAGGCCAAGGGTTCGCTTGGGGCCAGAAGTTGTTCTCGAGTGTCGGCCACGTTCAGGGTATAGGCTCGGGGAGTTACAACATGTATATAGGGTACATAACAAATCTCGCTCACCTCCGTCGCTCATCACTCTTCTATGTACCTGAGATACATGACTATCTCCCTCCCCATCTCCCTTGCCTCTTTTCCTATTTTAGTGTCTATGATAGAAAAAAATTCATGTATCTAGGTGTATCTTCCTCAACATATGGTAGGAAACTATTAACTAGTGGTAAAATACTAATATTTTATTTAATAGTGGTAAAATACTAATATTTTATAAGTATAGATAATATATATATATATATATATATATATATATATATCGTAAGTTTTGGGTCGTGGGTCACTCATGTGGACCAACGTGACCTGATTTTACCCGATCCGACCCGATCTGATTTAATTAATTTATTAATTAATGGATAATTCTATTTTAATGGATAATAGGGAACATTTACAAAGTAACCGCTCAACCTCTACTTAAAAGACTTCTAGTGGGAGTAACTTTCTGAATGTGGGAAAATGGGTTTTGAACGTGAAAAACAAAAATTCAGAAAAGAAATACTATCCTAGATTTTTCATAATACAATCAACACACTAAGGAGACTCTTAGTATGTAAAATGCACTACGTTTTATTTGAGAGACAAAGTCGATCTTTTGGCTGTTTGAATTTGGTGCGAATCTACGATAAAATCAATATCAACAATTTCCACTTCAAATATTAAGGTACATATCATATTGTTGTTTTGCTATTGAAACTTTTTCATTGGTATCAGAGTAAGGTTGATTTATCTCATTATTCGATGCTTCCATCTGATATCACTGTATTGTTATTAAGAAATTAATTGTGACTAAATTTTCTTGTAAATTCGTGAAAAGAAAAATTTGGAAGAAGTTAGGATTTTTTTAATGTCTTTTGAATGTGGATTAGTTACATTGTAGATATGATTCCTTGTCCTATAATGATACTGATTCATATTTTAGCTAGGATTCCTTGTCCTAAAATGAAAATAATTTTGTGGTTTATTTATTTAAGAGAATATGCGGCTGTTTTATGTGTTTTTTGGTTCTGCATGTCAAAATAATTGGCATGAAATTTTAATTTTCATGATCTACTCGTTAGTAGCTTTCCATGAATATATTATAAGAGTAAAACGGATTTAAAATGAGTGAGATATGATTTTTTTTAAAAAGTAAATAATAATAAATTCAAGATCTACTCTTTTATAGCTTTCTGTGGATACATTATGCGAGTAAAACAGATTAAAAATGAAGAAGATATGATTTTTTTTTAAGTTAGGGTGAAAAGTTGAAAAAACAAACTTTTTTTTGGTCCCTTTTTAAGTATTTTTTTTTTTTTGAGAAAATTTTGTCCTTTTAGGATTATTCTTTTGGTAAGGATTTTGTGTCCTTTTAGTATTATTTTTTTGATAATATATCTATTTATATATTATGTTTTTTAAAAACTTAGTTTTGATAATTCATCTAATCCTTAAGTTTCTTAAACAATTTTGTCTTCTACAAATAATAGTAACATATGTTGTCACATTGAGTGGTACAACCATTTTTGTTGTTTCCTTATTCCTATTTCAGACATGGTTGAACAGGAACAAACTCGAATTACTCCAAGTAGAAGTTCTCGAGTTCGAGCAAGGGGATAGAGTAGAAGAGCACGTCGTCGTATGACATGTTTCTAATGGCATAAAATTGAACAGATTAATGTTCGAAGGGTGAAAAAAAATATGTTAAGGAATCAAAGGGTGATTCGAAGGAAAGGAGAAAAAGATTTTAAGCAGTTTAAGTATTTGAAGATCGATCCTCTTAACCTTTTACTATACTTCCTCAAATTCTTTAACATGAAGTTAGATGAGATTAATGAAAATTTCAACCATGTTGAGGAGTGGGTTGCATTCGACTGGAAGATTCAACTGATTAAAACTTATTACGACAATGGGCATAAGAAACCATTATGGAGGTATATGGTAGATATAAGATTTAAGTGGGTAAAAATTTCCATAGAAGCATAGTTTAGTATTGAATATCTAGTTTATTCTTTACAAATTATGTACCGAACATTTTTTATTATGCTTTAATATGAATATTTGAGTTTTATCCTTATAGGATTAGCGTATTGTTATTCTATTCTGCATTATCATATGGTGTTTGATTATTAGACATGTAAATCTGTGTGATTATGGTTTAAAAGCTATTAGTATACACATTAAAAAAAAGTTTCAAAATTTGGTTAAATAATTAATTTGTAAATGATGATTAGATGCTTATGTGTCATTTTCGATTATACATTAAATATAAAATCTTTATGAGAATTGATTTGCTTGAATGTGTAAGTCGCATAAAAAATTGTTTAAAAAAATTCTTGCCTAATTGCATCTCAAATATAGTCATGGCATCAAAAAGTATCATTCTTGACTTAATCAAAGGTGAAAAACTGAACGGTGAAAATTACGACATCTGGAGTCGTATAATAGTGTATGTATTGGAAGAGAAATATGTGCTCGAAGGTATAAATCATATTTTAAATCAATCAGAACAGGGAAACACTGCACAACACAGAAGAAACCTTGAAGCTTATAAAGCTTGCAAGAATGCTAATTCCACTACACATTGAATAATCTTTAGTTCTGTGGTTGATGACCTTATACATGAATGTGAGGAATTTCCTACTGCTCATGCTATGTGGGCGCATCTGCAAGGAACATATGGGGGTACATTTGTAATTTGTCTTTGACAGTGGACTATCAAATTTGACACTTACAAGAAGAGTCGTGATCAAAATGTCAAATAACAACTTTTGGTGATGTCAAACATGATAGCTTACTTCAAGAGTGTTGGCCGTGTTCTTTTGGATGAAAAACAAGTTCAGGAAGTGATACGGTGTCTTCCAAATAATTGGGAACATTTGAAGGTTAACTTGACCCATAATGATAGTATCAAAACTTTTTTCTGATGTTTCTCACCATGTTGAACTTGAGGATGAGAGGCTTGGTGCTGCTAAAGTTGCTTCTAATGCTTTTGTGGTAGAGTCTAGTGGCACAAAGTCTTCAGGCTTCAAGTTCAAGAAGAATTAAAAAAGGTATGACAAAGACAAAGAGACCGGAGACAGACTCTCTAAGAAAAATAAGACACCTAATTCCAAGAAAGTAATATGGTTCTTCAAGAAGAGAGACAAGATAAAAATGAAGTTCTATAATTGTCAAGTGTTGGGGCACTTTGCTGATGAAATTACCAAGCCAAAAAATGTAGAATTTTTAAACGCATCTCTAAGTGCTATACATGTTTCTAGCACTTCTTAATTAACTGAATATTATCCTATATGGATTGTAGACTCAAGATCCACCAACCGCATGAGTGGAGATCGAGAAGAGTTTGTGGATTTTCGTTGAGTTTCATCTAAATCAAGGTGGATGTCTGTGGGAAATAATGTGATACTAGGTCTAAGGTATAGGCACTTGCAAAGTGGACTTGCGTGGTGCCACTCTTTAATGATGCATGACGTTTTATATGCTCCAGAGTCGTAATGGTGTTAGGAAAATTCTAGATAATGTTTTATATAGTTTTGGACTTCGTTATGACCGTTTTATCATTTTGAATTGTAATCCTTAAACTAATGACTATTATGTTGACTGTTGTGTAATGGCATGTTATTCAAGTAACGATGACATTGATGTAATTACATGGTGATGAGTGCTAGATTTGCACTTATTTAAGGTCCATTTAGCTCAATAATTATTGTCTTTAATGCCAATTTTTTTTCTATTCTGATAGAATATTGATGAGTTGCATCTATGAAGACAATTGGACAAGGAAAGGATTGATGTTTGAAAAGGTGGCCAAAAATACAAAAAGAAGTGCAAACTATACATTGATGATCGCCTAACAAGAGAAAAGAGGACCGCCAATTGAGCACATGGCATGCAAGATTAGGCTACATAGGCAAGATCAAATGAATAGATTGGCAAATAAAAGACATTTAGGTTCTTTCACTAAAAGTGATATGCCAACTTGTGAAAATTGTCTTGCCAGAAAGATTATGTGTAAACCATTTGAAAAGGCTAAAAGAGCTGAGTTCCTACTTCAATTAATTCATCATCATATTAGTGGTCCAGTGAATGAGAGAGAAGGTATGGTGCTACATACTTCATCACATTTATTGATGATTTCACGCGCTTTGGATGTCTATTTGATTTCCCATACATATAAAGAACTTGAATGCTTTAAGAGATATATGAATGAAGTTGAAGAATTGTGTACTGAAAAGGGTATTATTAGACAATTAATTACTCCTTATACATTTCACGACCCAAAACAAGTCATGAGTGGAACCCCCACTTATCTTTCTTGGTGGGTGAACCAACAAATTCAACCCCAACTTACGAAATACAGGCATAAAGCGAAACTCAAATCTTATTAAATATATTTTTCCAAAACTTGAAAGTCATCATATCAAGGACATCTAATCTCCAAATGCTAAGTTTAAGAGTATCAAATAGACCAGAATAAACCAACAAAATAATTCATGTCCTAAAACTAAGGACATCATGCCATAACCGAGAGAATCCAACACGAGCTAGAAGAATAGCTCACCTTGAAATCTGATCTGCTGGAGATTGGCTAGAGCTGAGTGCGAGTTGAAGTCGCTGGTACACTCATTACACTTCACAAAAGGAAAACCATGTAAAACACAAGTAGGGATCAGTACATGGAAACATTTACTGAGTAGATATCATCGACCTACTCGAAATAAAAACCAATATGCATAAACTAATAGTGTAAAATCAACTATAGCACTTAGCAGGTGGCAAACAACAAACAAAATGAACAAGTGACAATGATAACGAAGCCAGTACACAATCAATCAACAATATCAAGAACATACATGAGGAATCAGGACTCCACACCACGTTCTTTTGGGAAATTTATTCTTTGAGAATGAGTACATTATGTTATTTTAATATATTTTTTCTTTAGTGTTACCGTGTCGGAACATGACACCTGATTCAAAAATACCATGACGGCTCGTGACACTGGATCCAAGTATATCATATCTGAACGTGACACCTGATCCAAATATATCGTGTTGGTTCGTGGTACCCGATCCAGCAACATAGTTAATTTCTTATTCTTTATCATCACTTTACATTTAATTAACAATATTTCATCAAGCCTTCATTATTCAAGGAATCACTTTAATAGAACAAATTCAATATTATAGATTGCCCGGTCTTCGGATTTCGGACCAATAACAAACAACACATGATTATCCAAACCATAACAATCAAGTACATAGAAAATTTCACAATATCACTCGATGAATATCAATCAACTATTAAGAGTCTCTCTATCACATAGAATAAACCATAACCTACCTCCACTGAAGAGGCGAAGTCAAGAAAGCTAATTTTTCAATGCTTATCCTTTCCTCAATGTCTCACAACATTCCGAAACTATGAGGTATGCATAATTTATAAGCAAACGCGCTATTATTTAATAATCTATACTAATTTATCAACACTTGAAACATAATATAATAATCAAAGTTACGAAACTAGTGGCTACAATCCAAAAGCTAAAATATTAATTGATCCTAATGTTGGCAGTGGCAATCCACTAACACACACAATATATATATATATATATAGCCTTTCCAGACCTTATTTTAACCCATAATCAAAACTGACCGCAATGAATTGAATTTCCAATTGCCATCAATTCATCACTATAACTAACCATTATATCACATGCCAATCATCACCCCATTATTATTTACCCACAAACTTATTCCTGCATCAAATTTTAACCTCTTAAAACCCACATATTCTCACACCATTGCACTTAATTTAATCCCATAAAATAAGTATTTCCTCAAGTCAGATTTTGTCATCTGTGACATCGTTTCCAACTTTTTCAATACAATTTCTCTAATCCTCTTTCAGAACCGACCTTATAGTAATAATAAAATCACTATGAAATAAACCAAAACATGGTTAGATGTGATGAGTGATTACCAGAAGAACCCATGACTTCTCTGCTTAAGTCGTCGCACTGGTAAGTTTTCTCGCTTAGGTTATTTCCTCATAAATTATTATTCACCAATTTTTCTTAATTTCACTAATTTTATTTCTAAGTGACATAGGATATTAAATAATTTTAAGACTTGGACCATTTACAATCAACTAAAAATTAGTTATTTAATAAATACCCACTAACTAAATAACCATAGTTAAGGAAATAGTTCACAATTCTTATTTCAAATTTACGGGAAGGTTCTTTTATCAAAGAAATAAATCTAATGTTCGAAATAACCTAACATGTCGTTACATCAGATACAAATTTACCCACCGTTTATCCCGAATGGTCAAAAGAAGGCGTGGGTAAGAAAGGGTACCTGACTCGACAAAAAGATATGAATATCTTCCGTGCATATAAGCCTCAGTCTCTCAAGTGGACTCCTCAACCGGACGATTCTTCCACTCGACATTCACAAATGCAATCTCCTTTGACCTCAATTTGCGGACCTCCCTATCTAGGATAGTTACAGGCTCTTCCTCATAAGACATGTTCTCATCAAGAAAGACCGAATTCCAGCGAATAATATAGTTCCTATCACCATGATATATCTTTCATCATAGATGCATGAAACATCGGGTGTACTTCAGACAATCCGGCAGGCAAGGCCAATTCATAAGCCATTTCTCCCACACAATTAAGAACTTCAAACTTTCCAATATACCTCAGACTAAGTTTACCGCGTTTAACAAACCTCATCACACTGTTAATGGTGGAATCATTCACCAACACTTGCTATCCCTCCATAAACTTCAAGTCTCTAACCTTTCGGTCTGCATACACCTTGTACCTACTTTAGGATATTAGAAGCTTCTCCTGGATGAATTTCATCTTCTCTAACGATTACCTCAAAATATCAGTACCCAAGATCTCACCTCTAATGCATCAAATAAATAAATTGGAGATCTAAACCTCCTCCCATAGAATGCCTCAAATGGAGCCATATCAATACTCGAGTGATAACTATTGTTATACGTAAACTCAACTAACAACGTGAACTATTCTCAATAACCACCAAAGTTAATCATACACACGTCCGCAACATGTTCTCAAGTAACTCACATAACTATCAAGACAAATCTTTTCTCACATAACCATGATTAAATCCTTAATTAATATTGGCTATAACCAGAAGTGAACCTGAAACCAACCATCACACTGTCATAATACACAAACCATCATAGATCTTATCAATATTTACTTCTCACAACATAAACTTTCTATGAGCATAAATTATAAAAATATGATCTTTAGACATCAGGTACTCATCAAGGGAAATCAAACTTATTTAACTCCAATAAGGACATGATCAAGCAACCAACCATTGAGCGATACACCAAAGCATACAGAAACTCTTACAACACTGTCAAAATGCTAGATTAGTAGTTGTGATTGAAGATAACCCTTAAGAATGGTAGAACTAGACCCAATGGTCCCCACATTCAACCAAACATTATCGGAACATGACTTCGACAATTAGATGAATATTAAGATTGTCGGAAAAATGTAAATACTCATGGTAGCTCTTCAATAAATTCTCATAAACAAGGTGGTACATGTATAACCACATGAATACTTCAACAACTCCAAGACAACACCAAATATGTCATCTGAGATAACCACGTCTTCTCAAACATCCTACTCGATCAAGAGCACATCGCAGGATCGGTACACCCGATCAACCACTAGGGATCCACCCATAAAAGTTAAAAAACACGTGGACATAACTAG
Source organism: Solanum etuberosum (assembly GCA_029582245.1). Taxonomy (NCBI): domain Eukaryota; kingdom Viridiplantae; phylum Streptophyta; class Magnoliopsida; order Solanales; family Solanaceae; genus Solanum; species Solanum etuberosum. Next base: position 13,797 of record JAJONR010000097.1, read on the forward strand.
TGAATCATACTTCAAACCATGTACACAATGAAATAGGTGGTCACATAATAATATACGTTTCCAATGGTTGAATAACACTAAATGCTTTCGTCTAAAAAGCCCATACCAGCCATTTCCATTCAGTAGACTCCACACACTCTGCACATCATACTACTGAAGCCCGCACTCTGAATACTAACAACCATCATAAACACTCTGACCATTTACCTTACTCTAAACTAACACTTTTAAGTGGAACTCTTTCTTAGGTACTTTAACAATCAAAAGTAATACACTTTATGACTTAAACCATGTGTAAGTCATTCCAAATGCTCAATACCCGATACAATCGATCATTTCTTACCTTAGAAATTCATACCTTGAAAAAATATATCACCACGAATATTCACTTACAATGAAAATTTTGAATTGTAAATCCAACTGTGTAACCCAATCCCCTTATCTATCAACATTAGCTTATACCTTGAAGATTTTTATGAATTCATGTATCTTCACTTATCATGGATCACCTCTCCATCGATCCTACAATATCTTTCGCTTAAAATTCAATTGTCCTCATTACTAAAAAAAAAAAAACTTATCATCACACTCGAGCTAACGTCTGTACACTCCTTTCTCAAGTCTTATCCAATCGTTTTTAACCAATCTGAAGAACCCATGGCACTATTACCATAACCAGAGTAAAACGGATGAAACCATGCATCTCTGAACCCAATTCTCAATCCCTCTAAATATACCTATTTAGCTCTAACAATAAGAGAAAATATTCTTACTCTCACCGCTTTCTGAAGGCTACAATACATCCCACTAATTTTTTTTTACCCTAGCTCGTTAAAATTATATTCGAGGGGTATTTCAGCATCTCCTAAACCTTTTCATAAAACAATGTTACTCACCAAATAGTATGAAATCACAACCTTAGATACTCACAAGTTGTTATGACCATAAAAAATTCGTTAACCAACAATTCTTATTATATAGTTGCATCCCAATCACAATTCATCACAAACTCTTATTACCATCATGCTCAGCTAGCCATTACCATCACCACAGAGTCAATCTTTTGCATTGACATAACACATTAAGCCCAGTTATACTAATCAAATTCAAAGGACTAACACAATTTTATATGCACTTTCTTACTAAAATCTTCAATTGTCTTCTCCCTTTCTACCTCCATCAAAAAATCAACCACTTCGTGAAAAGATTTTGCGGAAGCAGAAACCTATAAAGCTTGAATCTGCAAATCTGACCTCAAGTCTTTCACAAAGAAACAAATCAACTCTTCCGGACGGAAGCAAAGTTGAGTTGCATATTTGGATAAAGCATAAATTTGGCCTCTGATGCTGCAACAAATATCTTATATTGCTCATATTCAAGAACTCGTCTCCCCTCCTATCCCTCAAAGTCTAGAGTATATACTTCTCCCTGAAGAAACTACAAAATGTTGCCCAACTCATAGGTAGTATCTTTAGTGGTCGGCACTCAAAATGAGACCGCCACCACATTTTGGCGTCTCCTTGAAATTGGTATGTCACAACCAAACCTATCCACTATATCCATCTTATGAAGCAGCTCGTGACAATCAACAAGGAAATCATAAGTATCTTCATATTGAGTACCCATGAAGTATGGGGTTTCGAACTTTAAAAACATAATAAATCATGTTGGTCATTAGTCCTTACACGCCCATAGTGAATCGAGAAAACATTCATATTTCCAAGGAAGCATCCTATCTTGCTAGTAATGATGTTGCCACTTCTATTGTTCAAGTACTAACCATATCTGAAATAGAGTGAAGAAGGTCAGATATCAATTTGTATCACCTTGATACTAATTGGATTGAAGTAATAGCACGAAATAAGAATGAATGGAGTTTTCCTAAAGTCCTATAGCCTCTCGAAGAAAAGTAAAGGCGTCCCTGTAACATTCCGCAAGACTCTACTAGACATGTTCTTGTGTGATGAGATCACATAACTTAAAGCTTTGATACAAGATTTGTCACGACCCAAAATAAGTCATGAGTGACACCCACACTAAACTTCCTAGGTTGGGTAACCAACAAATTAAACCCCAACTTATGAAATACAAGCATAAAGCGCAACCTCAAATCTTATTAAATATCATTTCCCAAATTCTGAAAGTCATCACATCAAAGACATCTAATCTCCAAATGCTAAGTCTAAGAGTATCAAAGAGACCAGAATAAATAAACAAAATAATTCATGTCTGAAAACTAAGGACATCATGCCATAACCGAGAGAATCCAACCCAAGCTAGAGTAATAGCTCACACTAAAATTTGATCTGCTGGAGACTGGCTAGAGTTGAGGGCGATTCAAAGTCGCTGGTACACTCATTGCACTCCACAAAAGTAAAACAAAAGAAAACACAAGTAGGGATCAGTACAGGGCAACATGTACTGAGTAGATATCATCGGCCGACTCGATATAGAAACCAATATGTATAAAGTAATAGTGTAAAATCAACTATGGCACTTTGCAGGTGGCAAACAACAAAAAACATGAACAAGTGACAACAATAACGACGTCAGTACATAATCAAATCAACAATATCTAGAGCACACATGAGGACTCAAACCTCCACACCGCTGCTTTGGGTAATTTGTTCTTTGAGATTGAGTACACTTAGTTATTTTAATATGTTTTTCTTTAATCTTACTCTGTCGGAACGTGACACCTGATCCAATAATACCATTTCAGCTTATGGCACCCAATCCAAATATATCATGTCGGAATGTGACACCCGATCAAAAGATATCGTGCCGGCTCGTGGCACTTCATCCAACAACATAGTTAATTTCTTATTCTTTATTGTCACTTAACACTTCATTAACAATATTTACTCAAGCCTTTTTTATTTAAAGCATCAATTTATTAGAACAAATTCAATATTATAGATTTTCTCTATCTTGGAATTTCAGAACAATCACAAACGACACATGAGGTATAAAAACCACAACAATCAAGTACATAGAAAATTCCACAGTACCACTCAATGAATATCAATAACTATTAAGAGTCCCTATATCACATAGAAAAAACCATAACCTACCTCCACTGAACAACTGAAGTCAAGAAAGCTAATTTCACAATGATTTTCCTTTCCTCAATGTCTCATAACGTTTCGAATCTATCCGGTATGCATAATTTGTAAGCTAACGCGCTCTATTCTATAATCAATTTCCTAAAATTCATGCCTAAGGGTAAGTCTTAATTCCTTCAATTATCATAACTTTAATGGTTTTCAAATAATACACCACCTAATATTTAATTATCTATACCAATTTATCAACACTTGAAACATAATATAATAATCAAATAAAAATGTTTAAAATTGAAGCCACTGGTTACGAAACCAGTGGCGAAAATCCGAAACCAAAACATTAATTGATCCTAATGTTGGATATGACGATCCTCTTTCTAATCCTTATTTTAACCCATAATTAAAACTGACCACAATGAATTGAATCTCCAATTGCCATTAATTCATCAGTATAACTAACCATTATATCACAAGTCAATCATCACCCCATTATTATTTACCCACTAAGTTATTAATTCATCAATTTTAACCTCTTAAAACCTTGCACTTAATTTTATCCCATAAAAATATTATTCCCTCATGTCGAATTTTGTCATCTGTGACTTCTTTTCCAACTTTTTCAATACAATTTCTCTTATCCTCTTTCATATTAATGAAATCACTATGAAATAAACCAAAACATGAGTAGATGTGATGAGTGATTACTTGAAGAAGTCATGACTTCTTTGCTTAAGTCGTCGCATGGGTAAGTTCTCTCTCTTAGGTTATTTCCTCTAAAATAATTATCCACAAAATTTTCTTAATTCGACTAATTTTATTTCTACATATGGACAAAGTGACTTAGGATATTAAATAATTTTATGACTTGGCTCATTTACAATCAACTAAAAAATAGTTATTTAATAAAAATCCACTAACTAAATAACCGTTAAACAAAAAGTTCACGATTCTTATTTCAAATTTATGGGAAGGTTCTTTTATGAAGGAAATAGGTCTAATGTTCTAAACAACCTAATGGGTCGTTGCAATAAACCTTATTAAAAATTGTGTAGCTGAAAGACAAAATAGAATATTATTGAACATGACTAGGCCAATGATGACTTAGGGAAATTTGTCTATCTTTTTCTGGAGAGATGTATTATTGACTGTGGCCTACATATTGAATAAAGTACCTTCTAAATCAGTAACTTCAAATCCTTACGAATTTTGGTCAGGTCATAAGACAAATTTCAACAATTTGAGGCCTAGGGGTTGTGCTACATATATTAAAGATTACTTTTGTGAGTTTGGTAAACTAAATCCAAAAGGAAAGAAATATATCTTTATAATACACTCAGAACATTCCAAAGGGTATGTGTTTATTGATGAATTTGAGGAAGAAAGTATTACTGAAATTGTGTCATGAGATGTCAGATTTTTGGAAAGTGATTTACTCAAAAAGGGTGAAACAAATGAAGGTGAGCCTCTCTACGAAATGTAGAATTCAAAAGATCAGGTAATGTCATTAAGCATACTTGATCACTCAATGGATCAAGAAATGATTCCTGATCCAAGTGGTAGTTATGAATCCTTAAATCCTATAGAGGAATCTGAAATTCAATTACATAAGAGTACAAGAAAAGGTGTACCGAAGTGATCTTATTAGATTGATGATTATTTTTTCTTGGTATGTCCTATAGAATTGGGTGAACCTAATTTTGTAACTGAGACTTTATCGAGCCCTAAAAAGGATTAATGGTTAAATTTGACTAAAGAAGAATTAGAGTCCATGAAAACCTACAAAGTATGGGATCTAGTTGACCTTCCTAAGGAATGTAAAGCTATTGAGAATGAATGAATTCTCAAATTTAAACACAAATCCGATGGGTCAATAGAAAGACACAAATCATGATTGCTGGAAACAAATTTTACTCAAGAAGTTGGAATAGACTATGAAGAAAATTTTCACCACTTGTGATGTTTATCTCCATACAATTACTTTTAGCTATCGTTGCACGCTTTGATCGAGAATTACACCAAATGGATGTGAAGATCGTTTTTCTCAATGGTAAAAAATTAAACGAGGAAATTTACATGGAACAACCAGTAGATTTCGTTGTTAAAGACCAAGAAAAGAGAGCTTATAAGTTGAAAGATCAAAATATGGCCTAAAGAAATCTTCAAGGCAGTGATACCTGAGATTTCATAAGAAGGTGATGTCATTTGATTTATCTATGATCGATTAATACCATTACATCTATGTAAAAATGTCCAATGAATTTTTTTAATTCTTTCTCTTTATGTAAACGATATTCTATTAGCTGAAAATAATTTGGAGTATGTCAAAACTGTCAAGTCATTGCTTTCAAAATTATTTGGTATGAAAGATATGGGTGAAGCAGACCATATATCGGGTGCTAAGATCCGAAGAGACTGTTCTATGAAATTTTTGAGTTTATCTCAAGAAACATATATAAAGAAAATATTGGAACGCTTTGGCATGAATAGTTGCAAATTCATGGATACTCATGTAGCAATGGGAGAAACTTTAAGCCTTGAAATGTGTCCCAAGACTGAAAAAGAAAAGATAGACATGTCATGAGTTTCATATTCTAGTGTTGTTGGGAGCTTGATCGCCCAAACATTTGTTATGTCGTAAGTCTGGTTAGCAGGTATCAATCCAATCCTGGAAGAGAACACTGGGAAGTAATAACAAGAATATTCTGATACTTGAAGGGAATTGCAGATCATTCACTATGTTATAGTGGAACTGATTTATCCATAAGAGATTATATCGATGCTGATTGGGCTGGTGAAGAGAATGATAGAAAGTTAACATCTGCTTATGCTTTCTTACTTAATGGTTGTGCTATTTTATGGCAAAGAAATAAGCAAGCTTGCACAACTCTTTCAATCATGGAATATCAATTCGTGGCTTGTGCGTCTGCAGTACAAGAAGTTGTTTGGTTAAAGATATTCTTTGAGCATTTGAGTATTGCAAAGAATTCTAAGGGTCCCATGATTTTACATTGTGATTGTTGACACCCAATTTTGACCCTCCACAATATAGATCAATCATCAAGCTTCTTCAATTTCGAACGATTTAAAATAATTAGTTTTATAAAAAATTTAAAAAATAATGTTTGCAAATTATTTTAAATAGTTGTCACTTTTTTATAATTTTTAAATAATATATATGTTTTACCTAATTATGTACATACTTAGTACTCCCTCCGTTTAAAAAAGAATGACCTCGTTTCCTTTTTAGTCTGTTTAAAAAAGAATGACCTTTTTCTTTTTTTGGTAACATTTTAATTTCAGCTTTCCACGTGGCATGTTTAAGGCCACAAGATTAATGGAAAATTTTCTACATTTGACATAACTTTAATTTAGGACCACAAGATTCAAAAGTCTTATTTATTTTCGTAAACTACGTGCCAAGTCAAACCAGGTCAATCTTTTTGAAACGGAGGGAGTATATTTTATGAATATTCAAAAATCGTCTCAAAAAAGATTTAGTTAATTAGTTTAGCTTAATTAATAGCTTATATTTTAAGTTAATTTTTTTTATAATTAAGTTTGATTATTTTATTGCGTCAATTTAAGAACCCTTTTAATTAATCAATATTAATTAACCATGTTTAAATTCTAGCCGGATTCACTAAATTAACTCTATTTGGCTAACTTTTAATTACAATTGGCTATGATTTCAATCAATTTGGTCAAATCCTCAATTTCAAACCTAGCCCTTTCATTACAAATATAACCACTTCCTTTCACCTCACTTTAATCCATTTGTGATAGACCAAATATGGGCCTATTTCTTTAGCAGCCCAACCTTTTTCTCTACAAAATAACTCCAGAAGCCCATTTCTTCTTTACACCATCTCAGCCCAAAACCAATAAACAACTCTATCAACAACATTCCAATCACATTCGATTCCTAACCCCAACAATACGTTTCAAAGACCCATAAGAAACAACTTACAACAATACACCAAAACGACTAATGTTACTCTTCTTCACGCGAACTAGTGAGCAAAACCCAAAAGGAACATAGATCCAACGAGCCCAGCAAAGAACGTGTCCAGCGACGAGCGAGCCAAAATTACGACTGAATCAAGCAAAAACGCAGGCCTAGTCACACGTACGTCTCTCTCGTTCGTCTCTTATCCTTTACCATACCGTGAATCTTCTCGAATCATCCAAGTGGAGCCATTGTCTTGCGAATCTGCAACACCTCAGAATCTAGTAGCTTAAGCAAAGGGTCCAAGTGAGAGGTCACAAACCTAGAATTTAGCATTGGCACCCACCATGAAGGCCACACAGATCGTGAAGGGCATAAGGACTCGTGATGATGCTTGTAGACCTTAGGCAGCAAATAACAAAGTTGCGCTCACCTCCCACGACCACCATGACGCCTCGTGGTTGGGACCACGGGCCGTGGAGGCTAGGTAGTGTGATCCCTAGAGTCTACCTAAATGGAAACCCTCCCACGAGCCACCAAAGGATGGGTTCTGGGGCCTCGATCCACGGACCTGGACCACGGTCCGTGATCTGACCTACGGTCCGTGATCTGACCTACGGTCCATGGGTCCGGCTGTGGGTCATGCCTTAGGGAAATTTCTGGGCTGATTCTGGGAAGGGCTGTAGGTGGCCATCCACGGACCACCAAGACGGACCGTGGGTGGCAACTGTGAGTTGCACCTGCAACTTCTGAAAATCAGCTGGTTTGGTCTGTTTAGGATACGGGGTATTACATTATCTCCCCCTCTGGAACATTCATCCTCGAATGAAGTCTAAACTAGTTGAAATGGAGGGAAAGAGCTGTAAACCCTACCACTAAATACTGGAAACTAATTTCTGACTGAAATAAGTTCCAAGAACATGCAAATACGCTGAAAATGCAAGTACAAACTGAAGGAACATGATACTATGACTGAAATTACACATGAATGACTCAAAAACTAGAGAGGAACTATTACCTCAAGCTGGAATGGAATCGGGAAGGAAAGAGATGAGGATACTTGGCCTTCATGGCTGCTTCTGTTTCCCAAGTAGCTCCCTCTACGGACTGACTCCTCCACAAAACCTTAACTGAAGCGACTTCTTTGTTTCTCAACCTTCTAACCTGACGATCAAGAATCTCAACTAGCACATCCTCATAAGTGAGACTATCTTTCACAGCCACACTCTTTAAAGGTACTATGGATGCTGGATCACCCACACACTTCTTCAACAACGAAACGTGAAAGACCAGATGCACTGCTGCTAGTTCTGCTGGCAACTCTAACTCTTACGCCACTTTACCAACCCTTTTCAAGATCTTGTAAGGGCCTACATATCTAAGACTAAGCTTCCCTTTCATGCCAAACCTTATCACCCCCTTCATAGGTAACACTTTCAGGAAAACCCAATCATCAACTTGGAACTCCAAGTCCCTTGTCCTTACATCTGCATAGGACTTCTGGCGACTCTGGGCTGTCTTAAGTCTATCTCTGATGAGCTGCACTTTTTCCATAGCATCATGAACCGAATATGGTCCTATCAAGGGTGCTTCACCTACTTCAAACCAACCAACTGGAGATCTACATATACGCCCATACAAGGCCTCATAAGGGGCCATCTGAATGCTGGAATGGTAACTATTATTGTAGGCGAACTCTATAAGAGGAAGGTGATCATCCTAACTACCCTTGAAGTCGATCACACAAGCTCTCAACATGTCCTTTAAGGTCTAAATGGTACGCTCTGCCTGACCATCTGTCAGCGGATGAAACGCTGTGCTAAGATTAACCTATGTACCAAGACCTTTCTGAAATGACCTCCAGAAATGAGAGGTAAACTGAGGACCTCAATCTGAGATGATAGATAAAGGAACCCCATGCAACCTGACTATCTCATTAATGTAAAGCTTGGCGTAGTCCACCACCGAATCTGTAGTCTTGACAGCCAAAAAGCGCTCAGACTTAGTAACTCTTTCAACTATCACCCAAATGGAGTCATGTTGTCTGCGAGTATGAGGTAAACCTGTAATTAAGTCCATGTTTATCACTTCCCACTTCCATGTAGGAATGTTGATCTCTTCAGTCATACCCCCTGGATTCTGATGTGCTACGTTCACTTGCTAACAATTGGGGCACTTAGCCACAAAATCTGCTATATCCCTCTTCATGCCATTCCACCAAAAGACTTCCCGCAGATCACGGTACATCTTAGAGGAGCCTGGATGAATAGAATACCTGGAGTTATGGGCTTCTGCAAGAATCTACTGTCTCAACTCACCCACCTTAGGAACTCATAATCGACCCTGATAGCGAAGCACACCATCTCCCCTATTGGGAAAATACCTGAACTCTCTGCTGATGGGCTGCA
>JAJONR010000100.1:0-18606 GCA_029582245.1 Solanum etuberosum
CGTGAGCTTGCCCTGCGCTCCTGCCTGACGGACAACAAGTTCTTTTGCCTGCCCACAGATTTCTTGCAAGAGCCTGCCACACTGGGCGGCTTTCTCTTCAGTCTCCCGATGCAATTGGGCTATTTCCGCAGGAGAAAGGCCTACTGGAATCTCGTTGAGGTCTGGAAGCGAGAGCTCACTCAATTCCTTTTTAAACTTTCGCAAAGCTCTCCTTTCCCTAGAGGTAGAGTTGTTTGACGTCTAGGGAATCGACTTCATGCGACTTGTCACGCCCAGAGCCTACCCTCTTGACGTAACACGGGACCTCGGATCACGAGTGACCCCAAGCTAACCCTATGTTTGGCATATATCAAGCATAATGAGAATAACTGAATAAGACATGTACTATGCGGAAGCTAAAACAATGGATAACCGAAAGTGGGGAAAAAACCAACTAGTCTGAATATATAAAATATAATGAAAGTCTAGTGATGACTGAAACAGTACTTAAAAACTAAAGTTGCATTTACTAATATGTCTGAAAGCCTCTAACTGACTAACTCCAACAAAACTTACAACTGCAAGTAAAGACTAAAATGAATGCATGTCTATGGTCCTCGAAATATGAGGAGTCACCACTGAAGCTGCTGAATGCGGACTGAGAATCGATCTAAGGGTGATCTGGATACTAAGTATCTCAGCCTACATCATGAAAGGATGTAGCGTAGAGTGTGCGTCAGTATTTGGAATGTACTGAGCAAGCATGATATAGATACTAAGCTGAATAAAAGATAAATAAGCTGAACGATACATAACCGAGCAATGATATAATCTGAGCAGAGATATATGTACTGAAATATAACTAAAAAACTAAACTGAATGCAATGACCAAGTACTAATCATGAAGATAACATGCTAAACTGTATACTGATATAAATGCTGAAAACCTGGTCAATGGACTAAGAGTCTGACTGTGGGAGCTACTATTAACCGACATAAACCACGTAAGATAAACGTGGAATCTGATGTAGACGCCCCATCGAGAGGACACAATATACCTTGCCAGGGGTATAAAGGCATGACTGGCGTGATCACTAATACTGATGCCCAACAGAGGGGACTTATAATCCTATGCGGGCACGTAGTTCTGAGACTATGAGGGTACGCTGAAGCATATTCCAACTCGATGCTAAGTCTACTCCCAACTGAATACATATGAAGCTAAAATGCACTAAATACTGAATAGTTCAAAATACTGACATGCTAACTGAGAATGCAACATTTATATACTGAGAATGTGACATTCAATATCTGGAGCATAAATATCTGTTTTACTGACCTAGCAAGTATAATTCATGAACTAAGATAATTTATACAAATTAGGGTTCTGAGTTTTTACACAAGGAATTAAGCAAACTTTCCAAAAAACATACTATTTCGATTAAGGATACTACAACAGCTAAAATCACAACAAATCTCCAAGGTTTTAGAAACCCTAGGTCTAAACAAGATATGGAGAATCAAGGAACTGACTTAATTCTAGGGACCTAGTGCATGAAATCAACCCACTCGTGAAATGTCACATACCTGGTGAAGAAATCTACAGAGAAATCTTTTAAATATTTGAGTGGATGATTCTTTTGGAGAATGAGGGTTCTGGGTAAGTCGTACTAAGTTATGAGGCTTAGACTGAGTAAAATGACATAGTTTAGGAATCAAACGATGTAGTTTAAGTGCCTAGTACATAGGGAAAAGGACCAAAATGACCCTGACTTAAAACTGACGAGTGCCGTCTACTACAGGACTGACGGGCCGTCGTTTGGAGTCATCGTTCATGCTCTGCCTGACATGGCTTCACTAAAACAAGAATAACCTTTTACTACGAGCTTGGATTTTAGCAAACTCAATGGCGTTGGAAAGAGGATTCAATTATCTTTACTTTGATAGATCATGGGCCCACCTAATCAATTTTGTGCTAAAAGATATGACCGTTTGAAGTTGACCCAACATCCATTTTCCTCCAATTGGCTGCTGACCCTCACCTACGGTCAGACCTACAGTCCGTAGGTCCAACCACGGACCGTACTGGTCTACCGTGGGTGGGATCAGAGACCATTAAAATTTGGGCCTTAGTGACGAAACCCCACCTACAGTCTGTGGTTCTACCTACGTCCGTGGGTGGTTCCATTGGTACTTGCACCAGGTTTCTAAAAACTAGGATTTTCTTCATTTTGAGATCTGAGGTGTTACATTATCTCCCCCTTGGGAACATTCATCCTTGAATGAAGTCTAAAGAAGCTGATTATGGTGGAAAGGAGCTGCAATCCCTACCACTAAGTACTAAGAACTGATATCTAACTGAACTGAGTTCCTTATTCATGCAAATATTCTATAATGCAAGGATAACTGAAGGAACAAGATACTGAGACTAAATTTACGCAAGAGTAAACTGAGAGACTTGAGAGGAACTATTACCTCAAGCTGAAACGGTATCGAAAGGGAAGAGGTGAGGATACTTGGCAATCATGGCTGCTTCTGCTTCCCAAGTAGCTCCCTCTACGGACTGACTCCTCCACAAAACCTTCACTGAAGCCACTTTCTTATTTCTCAACCTACGAACTTGACGGTCAATAATTTCAACTTGCACCTCTTCATAAGTTAGACTATCCTTCACAGCCACACTTTCTAATGGTACTATTGATGCCGGATCCCCCACAAACTTCTTCAACAAGGAAATGTGAAAGATGGGATGAACCACTGCTTGTTCTGCTGGCAACTCTAGCTCATAAGCCACATTACCAAACCTTTTCAGGATTTTGTAAGGACCTACATATCTAGGACCGAGCTTCCCTTTCTTGCCAAGTCTCATCACCCCCTTCATAGGTGACCGTTTCAGGAAAAACCCAATCATCGATTTCAAATTCTAAGTCGCTTCTCCTCACATCTGCATAGGAATTCTGACGACTCTGGGCTGTCGTTAGTCTGTCTCTGATGAGTTGAACTTTCTCCATAGCCTCATGAATCTAATTATGCCCAATCAAGGCTGCTTCACCTACTTCAAACCAACCAATTGGGGACCTACATCTATGCCCATATAGTGCCTCATACGGGGCCATCTAAATACTTGAATGAAAGTTATTATTAGAGCCTATCTCTATGAGAGGTAGGTGATCATCCCAACTACCCTTGAAATGGATCACGCAAGATCTCAGCATATCCTCTAAGGTATGAATGGTACGCTCTGCTTGACCATTCGTCTATGGATGAAATGTTGTACTGAGATTTACCTGAGTACCAAGACCTTTCTGAAATGATTTCCAGAAATGAGAGGTAAACTGAGGACCTCTATCTGAGATGATAGAGAGTGCAACCCCATGCAACCTGACTATCTCATTGATGTAGAGTTTGGCGTAGTCCTCTGCTAAATCTGTAGTCTTGACAACCAAAAAGTAAGCAGATTTAGTGACTTTGTCCACTATCACCCAAATGGATTCATGTTGTCTGCGAGTACGAGGTAAATCCGTAATGAATTCCATGTTTATCACTTTCCACTTCCATATAGGAATGTTAATCTCTTGAGTCATACCTCATGGTTTATGATTTCCATGTTTATCACATCTCACACTCATCTGACCACTGAAATTTGACCTTCTTCTGAGACAACTTGGTCAATGGGGAAGCTATGGATGAAAATCCTTCAATAAATCTCCTGTAATAACCAGCCAAACTCAAGAAACTTCTGATATCCGTTGGAGAGGTTGGTTTGGGCCAGTGTTTCACTTCCTTAATTTTCTGAGAATCCACTCGGATCCCTTCGTTAGATACCACATGACAGAGGAAAGCGAACGACTGTAACCAGAATTCACATTTGCTGAAGTTAGCGAATACCTGTCGATCTTTGAGAGTTTTCAGAACAACACTCAGATGAGTCGCATGCTCCTCCTCACTCCGAGAATAAATGAGGATATCATCAATAAAGACGATGATGACCAAATCTAAATACTGTTTGAACACCCTGTTCATTAAGTCCATGAAAGCTGCAGGAGCATTTGTTAGTCAAAAAGACATAACTACAAATTCATAGTGACCATACCGAGTCCTAAAGGCTGTTTTCAGAAAGTCACTATCTCTGACTCTGAACTGATGATAGCCGGATCCGAGGTCTATCTTAGAAAAGAAACTAGCACCGTGAAGTAGGTCGAATAAGTCATCAATCCTGGGGATGGAATACTTATTATTGATGGTGACTTTGTTCAACTGACTATAGTCAATGCACATTCTGAGAGAACCATCTTTCTTTTTCACGAACAACAATGGAGCACCCCATGGAAAGATACTAGGTCTGATGAAGCTCTTATCTAGAAGGACTTTCAACTTCTCTTTCAATTCCTTTAGCTCAGCTAGAGCCATTCTGTAAGGATGAATCGAAATAGGCTGGGTATTTGGGAGGAGATCTATTCCGAAGTCGATTTTTCTTTCGGGAGGAACTCCGGGAATATATTTTGGGAGCACTTTCGGGAACTCATTTCCTACAGGGACTGACTCAAGAGTTGGGTTTTCAGAGTTTAAATCTGTAACCCAAACAAGATGATATATATACCCTTTGGAAATCATTTTTTTGGCCTTAAGGTAAGAGATGAATCGACCCATAGGCAGTTGATTAATGTTTCAAGCACACCTCATCAAATTCTAGGTGTAAACGACCGTTAAGCAGTATAAAACCTAACAAATGAGTTAGGGTCGAATCCCACAGGGAGCGTTACGTGTTCAAATTCAATCAAGAAGTAACAATTTGGTCTAATCAGCCATAGAAATAGAAATTATCGAAAAAGACATAAAACAAATAAAAGGGGTGACACGAATGTCAAATGGAGGGTGTTTTGGTTTGAAATTATCAACTACAACGCGGTCAAATAGTAAAGAGATAACAATAAGGATGGGAATTCTTGGGATGTGATCGATTATAGGCAAATTCGATATATGGGTAATTGAAACTACTAGAAATTAGCTAAATATCAGTAGATAGGCTAGACTATAATTGAAATAGCTTTCCCTCGAACAACTATTCTGCTTCAAGTGTTTTCTCTCAAACATCAACAAGCATAATAATTAAGAACAACCCATAACCTTAATGCATCTTCTCTCTCGAGCAAGATGGGTAGGACTGGGTTTAGGATTCACTCTCTCGAGTTGAACCCAAATCAACCCAATACATACAACTTATGAAGTGATGGTCCTTTTGAATGAAACATGAACACACTTGGCCTCTTTCCTCCCCACCTAAAGCCTTCATGAAGCGATGGTCCTTTTGAATAGCCAACTTGTGTTGAAAAATGAAGAGAGTCAAGAAGTTTGTGAAAATTCACCCTTGAAGGATGGTGTTGAAAGAGATGGAACCCCTTCATAAAAAATAAAAAAAATAAAAAAAATAAAAAAGATGAAGATTGAGAAAGAATGCTGCAATGCAATTTGTGCATGGATAAAAGAAAAGGGTTGTCCAATGAGACATATAAGAATCTCTGTGTTTGAAAAAATATAGGGTGCATTGTCAAAATAAAAAAGAGTGAAAGAAAAGGAGAAGAAGTGAAATGCAAGCCATGTTTCATGAAGGTGAAAGTCACTAAGCCAAAATGATCATACCTTTACCCTTAGCCTCGTTACAAGCCTTGAAAGACCTTAATGATCTTGATTGAGCTGAATGTCATGTTGATTTGAAAATACGGGCAAGCCTATGGGTAGAATCATGCATATGTTTATCTTTTAGAGTGTGAGATTTGATTTTGATTCCTTAATTCTTAAATTTTGATGAGCTTTGTGTGGGCATTGAATCATTCTTATTGTGAGGGCATTCAAATACTTTTGTTATGGTTGAATTTGCATTTGAAGCAAGCATTGTGAGTGTGACTTCTATTTGATGATGACTAGTCGCAGTTTGAAACTTGTAGTGCACAATTGAACATTTCTTGGGTAGATTAAACCTCATGTGCATCCATGTTGAGTCTCAAGTAGAACAATTTGTAGACATCCCTATTAACCTGATTGATCTTATGTTTTACTTGAGGACAATCACAAGTTTAAGTTGGAGGTGTTAATAAGTCAGGAATTTCAACTCATTTAGGGCTTAATATTTAAGGAATTAGTGTCCTCAATGACTATTTTATTCTCATAGCTGATGTTAAAATGTTAATTTGCAACAATGAAGATAAAAGAGCAAGGCAAAGACATTACAAGGCATAGAGGAGCGAAAAAGCTGAAAAAGCTGAAGGAAAGCAAGGTTGGTAATCGCCAAAGCCACTCGACGAGTCGCCGAATGGAACATCATCTCGCCTAAAGTTTCAGCAAGCCAGCTCATGGACAAGACCAACTTGTCAATAGGAGAAGAATTTCGATGAGTCGATGAAAGTGTTCGGTGAATCTAAAGGAGCTCGCCAAATGTTACAGACAGAGGTGGTGCCAGGCCATGCCAAGAAGGCGAGAGGAGGAACACTCAACGCGTCGCTGACTAGGTCACCGAACCCGACCTACTTTGCCGAAAGTTACAGAGCAATTGGTGAAAAGCCAAGCCAAGAAGGTGATGAAAGGGGCACCTTGGCGCATCGCCGACCATGTCTGTGAAGCCCGACTTACTTCGCCGAGTGACTCCGATGCTGAAATTTAGGGTACGTATAAATGCGATTTTCAAAAGAAGAAAAGTGTTCCCACACTGGCCTGTTCTCGGTTTTTGATCTTCAACATTCTAAATATTATTCTTAGACTTTTTCAGTAGAGATTTAGGGTTAATTTTTTTTAGCTTCAACTTGACCATTTGGAGACTTGTGGATTATTGCCCAATCTGATGGAAAACATAGTTGGTAAAAATTTATTGTTCTTTATTATGTTTGGCTAAAACCCCCATTCTTGGGGGTGTGATTTTGTAGTTGAATGTTTCAATTAGCTTATGGGTGTTAATATTTACTGATTTTATTGTTGATTTGAAGTGGGTTCAATTAATAGTTTGTGTTTTAATTGAGAAATTGCAGTTGCAAATGAAACTCTAGTTTAGTACTCTAAGCTTTCTTGAGAAAGAGGTATTCGAGTTAAAACTATTAGTTGATTATTGTAGTGATTGTGTTGTTGCGGATTTAGCTTGAGAAAGTGGGTCTAAATGCAATCCTAAAAATCTAGCTTGAAAAAGTAGATTAGTTAAGGTATTGGGCTGGTAATTTGTGTTGCTTGTCGAGGTTCAAAAGAACTCGCTTGATTTGTTATAGTTGAGTGAGAAATGGCTATTGCACCTAAAGCCTAACCTACCCGCTGAGGTTCAACAACTTGTATTAAATAATAATCACCCATTTAGCGAAATTGACATTCAATTTATCACACTCCAAAGAAACTCTCTCTACTTGTTTACTCCTTGTTATTTATAGTTTTTAATTGTTCTCCCAAATCCCCCAATTTGACATTAATTGTCAACCCTTGTCAGATATTTTATTCTTACAAAAATGATTACATCTACAAACGATTAGAACACCATTCTACTTCGTAATCGAATTCTTTATCGTATCACTCCCTATGGAATCGACCCCAACTCTTAGTTGGATTTATACTTGTTAGCGACCGCCTACACTTAGAATCGGATGAAGTGTAGTTGAGTGTTATCATGCATGCAATAGAACTAAGCCAACAACTTTCCAAGAGGTCGAAATCACTCACCTGGCGCCAATGACCATGAGTCAATTCACATATGGCCTAGTGAGGTTATTACTCTTGCATAATGCTCCAAAATGAAAAAAATGATTTGAAGTTGGATAAAAACTTCAAGTCTTTGAAGTGGAAAGATCAAGTGAAACACTTGATACTCTCATGTTGCTCTCATTCTCTTCGAAGAGAAATTGATCTAAAATGGAGGAGAAGGCTCATTTCCTCAAAGTTAAAACACAAAGGGGGATGTACCCAGCGTCGTGCCGCGAAGTTAAATTGTGTGCTTATTGGGAGGCAACCTATTAATATTCGAATAAGTATATTGATTAGTTTAATTTCAAGTTTTTCATTTTTAGAATAGGTTAGGATTTTTGTTATTGACTAATCCTCATAGTTCTAAAGTTTATCGTTGTTGTTTTTACAGGTTTAGAATAAAAAAACTCATTGTGAATGATGTTTGTGGTGAAAACACTTTCAAAATAGGATTTGGAACACTTTTGGAGCACTCAAGCTCGCAAAAGTTGATTGGGTGGATCTCCTAACTAACCCTGTCACCGAAATTAACAGTAGGTTCAACATGTCCAACAATAAATTGGTCATCGCATTTGCGAGAGCCACATGCCAAGATTACGATGCATACAATCTTGAGTACCACAATTGCGAGAACCTTGAACTGTATTCATGAAAGGTAAATTAAGATGATGTCACAATCATGAGGAGCATGTCAGAACTGAGATTACTCGTGTGAAATAATGTTTTAAAATTCAGATCACGGTTCGAATAACTACAATGTTATTCTAGAACTTTCCTCTCTAAAATAAGTTTGTTTTGCTTGAACTTGGCCAGAAATCCCCCCATGAATGGATTTTTCCTTTAAGGTAAGATTCCTCTTCTCTCTCTTTATTCGTTTTGAAGTTTTTAACTTTGTTAAAATTGGTTAATTCTCTCCCATCAATTATGATAAAATTGGTTAATTCTCTCCCATCAATTATGATAAAAAATTGTGTTGAAATGAAGATTTTTTTAATTATTTGTGTTGAAGTATTGTTGTTGTATGGGTGTTCACTATAAAAGGGTAAAAAAAGGCCTAAATTTGTATGAAAATTACAGGAGAATAGGTTGCGTGCAACCTATTTGATGAAAAGCCAAAGTGGGAAAAAATATTCTAAGATGATATGTTCTCCACGATCGCGATGTCTACTCCCATGCTCACGAAGGGTAGAATTTCGAAAGGTCATGATTGCGATGTTTTATCCCACAATCATGAATAGTCCAGTGCCTGGCAGGCTATACTGCCAAATAGTAGTTTTTCCCCTGCTTCACCATTTAAATTTTCACTCATTCCTTTAACCTAATTGGTTGATAATACCTTTATTTACGTACCTTTGAACTCGTTTAACATGATTACATTTTGAATAGATAGCCTATTTGTAAAGAAGTGGCCGATATTATAAACCAAGTTGAGGAACAAATGCAAGAAAATGTCCTTGGTGTAGAAATATTTGATCATGACCGGTTTGTGTTCACCAAGTGATATCAATTACATGACAACCTCTTAACAAATAACATTACTAAAGAGAGGGGTATTTTATTAAAAAATCTTCAAGAACGCATAGCATACCTTTAAGGGCGTTTGAAGGAAAGTTGATGGTTTTGTTTTGTGGATGAGCTTATCAAAGCTAACAAGACATTGGTCAAAGAGTTCTATGCTAATGTCGTAGAGACCAACTTCTCTAGTGACTTGATAGTCACGGTCTGGGGAAAACAAGTACATTTTAACCCAACGAGGATCAATGCTTATTGTGGCCTTTTCGATGCTGACAATGATGTTCATAAGGTGAGAGCAAGGGAAGCAGCTCCGGAGTTGTTTGTGACACCCTAAGGTGACTTCCATAGGCCTAAATAGATTGTGAACAACCACTGAATTGACTCAGCAGAGATAAGAGTCGAGGCCAACAATTGGCTCTTAATCATTTGCACTAGGTGGATGCTTTCTAAGAATTAGACCAACGTGTCTCTTGACACAACATTATTGAATTGTTTATACTGTAGGGGATCAATATTAACGTTTGGCAGATCATTGTGTAACACATTAATGAGGTTGTCTCGGAAGATACAAAGAGTCTCGTTGTTGCCTCTTTGATTACTTCCTTATGCTTGATAGATTAGGTGGACCAAAATGAGAGAGATAGCATGCGAAGTCCTGAAAATCCTATTCATTTGCTTAAGAAAAAGGGTATGGGGCATGTGATAAAGAAAAGAAAGATTGATTAGGAAGATCCATCATTTGGCACATTCACTAGGAGTACTGCTTCCCCAAGTTTAGACCTCATTCTGCCTCTCACCGAGTTACTATAGAGGGGACCACCAGCACTAGTCCATCTATCAGGACAGTTGCACACCATTGATGCCCAGATTCACTCACATATTCGAGAGTGGACTTAACATCTTCCCACAATCTTTGGAGAGAGCTCCTCACCCTAATGTACTACTTCGTCAATCTAGTCCACTTCAATTCATGATCAACAACTTCTCAAAGACATGATGGAGAAAATGGAAAGACGGAAGAAAAAGATGAAGGAACATGAAAAGAAAATGAGCAATTTTTTCAACGAAATGATGAGTACCCTTTGGAAGTTTAGTAGATCGGTGATGAGGCTGATGATGATGTTCTTTCGGACCCTAACAACATCTCAGATGAGTGATGATATTTGATAGGATTCCCTCATATTCTCTTTTTATTATTGTTTTGAGAGGAGAAAGTTACATATTTAGTTTGGGGTGCCTCTTTTTTTAGGCTTGTTTTGATTTGTGGATGTTGTGCCCTTGTTGGGCTTTTATTGTTATTTTGTTGGATTTTCACTTTTTTTTGTTTCTTTTAGTTTTTTATTTGTAACTTGTAACTTATTTGTTTTTTTTTCGATATGAGATATGGAGTGACGATGCTCGATGATTGATAGAGTGACGACTTTCTTAAGGGTAAATTATTGGTTTCTTATGAGTGTTACATTGGTGTTGAAAGTGGCAAATTCTGAGTGACCGATCATAAATAGATGCATGAGTTTTTCCATTTGTGGATTGGTTGGCAACTTTCTTAAGGAAAAAGTCATTGTATTTTTGGGAGGTTCTAACTTGGTTGGTACTAAAAATATACTCTTGCATGTGAAAATTTATTGAATATAGAGTCCTCCATTTTTAAAGTTGAGCATGTTGTGAATGTTTTTTGGACAACTATTATAGTTTTTTTGGTGACTTTAAATTCGTTAGCGGTTTGAATGCTCAACGTCACTTGTATTTTGAAAAGAAAATAAGATTTTGAACCATCTTGATTGATTTGCATGCCACGTGAGGTAAACTGTTGAATAATGTCTTGTCTTCGCTTGTGCTACCTAGAACTGGTCTTGTTGGTCTTAAAACATTGTTCCTTAATTAGTTTTGTTGGAGAAATGATTTATAGCTTTTTTTTTATTGTTCTGGATGTCCACTTGGCCTAAAACTCTAACATTTGCACTAAATATATCCTTAGTTGTCCCCATTGAGCCTAATTTTTTTTATTAGCAACCTCATAATAAGCCATATCCTATTTGAATAAGTAATCCTCTTTTGAACCCTTCATTCTTGAACATTAGAATTGAGAAAGTTGAGGCTAAAAGCCTATGTTGGGGGTGTTATTTGAAAATCATAGAAGGGATGCTTATCACATAAGGGCTTGATGAAAAAAAAAAGATTGAAGAATGCAGGAAAAAGTTTAAAAGAACGAACTTTTAAAAATGTAATGACCTCAAGGTCATTTCTATGTGTATTCCTCCTGTTCGTTGTTGAGATCTTTCATGTAGCGACCCCAAGTCATTTATGACTTGCTAGGACTGAAATTTTCATGACTTGTTCGTTTGTTTAGTTTTTTTGGTAGTTTTAGTGTTTTGGAGATTTTTAACCTTCAACAGTAAATTTTGATATAAAGCTCAAGAAGATGATCTTAGAATAACATTTTGATTATCCCATCAATTCCAAAAAGGTTATTTGAGGCTAATAGCATGGTCGGCATGACTCTCGAGGCTTTTAACGTGAGTCTATGCGATTAGGCGTTTAATTTTCAAGTTAAGGGTCAAGTTTGACTTTAGTCAACATCCTGAGTATAAAAGCTCAGCTAAGAATTCCATCATCGCAGTTAACTTTGAAATATTGAATTTTGTGTTAGCGACCAGAAATTACTGTGTTAGCGACCAGAAATAGACTTTTAGTGACAAGATCTGGGCTATTTAAATAGAGAATTTGCAGCCCCATTTCTTATTTTCAAGAGGCAATTTCTCCCTCATCCAAACTTTGATTTGAGTGATTCAAATTCCTGGGTTATCGTTGGGAGCATGGCTACGTTGTGAAATGATTGGGACCTGTTGAAGGACCTCCATTTAAGGTTAATTTCTTGATTGTGTTATTTACTCATCTCTCTTTGTTGCTTCACTTGTTGATTATTTGCATGTGTTGTTATTGGCTATTTAAGGCCTCGGATTGTGTTCATCCTTGGAACACAAGTTCAAGGCGTAGTATAGGTCCACTTTATGGAGTCAATTCTGTAAATTCTCATGCATGTCCCATGATTCCCATTTGACTCTAAAAAATAGTACATTCTTGTTTTAGGTGATTTTTGTGTCTAAATGGTTGTATTGACATTGTGATCCTATTATATATAGTGTGACAACATTCAGAGGACTTTCGAAAGGGAAAAGCTCTGTCCTTGTGATTTGGAGCACGTGCGGTCGGTCTACCGGTAGGGTACGACTTCCTTTCTAATTAGATTGAGCATGAATGTGTGAATTCATGATATTAAGTGTGAATTGGGGGTGGGTACCTAGTTATTCCTACTTTTCTTCATAGGAACCATGATTTAGGGTTGATTACCACTTTTTCGAGGGTAGTACCATTATTAGCTAGTGTTGTACGTGTTGTCGCATACTATGTGATTTACATATTTTACTACATGGTTTTTGGGCAGGTTTTGGCCTTAGTCTAGGATAGACTAGTATTGCCTTAGACTCGTGCACCTTGTGACCTTGGTATGTCTAGGAAGTCGTTCGAATGGACTAGATCCTTATAGACTGGAATAACATACTTTGGTGTGATAGAATTAGCCTTAGTTTAGGCTTTTGAGCAACTTGTTGGCCTTTTCTGTTTGCTCTCCATAATTCTTCATCTTCAATGTATTACTGGTGATTGTATGCTTTCTGAAGAATTTATTGCATCCGCCTTGGATCCTTTTGTTAAACTTTCCGGAGTGGATGTTGATGCATGCTGGCTTGGAACTTACTTGACATCCACTTTGGAACTGATAGGACCACAAACACTCATGCTAGCTGCACGGCTGACGCCCTATGAATGGGCTGGCTGGCTGGGCGCCCTTGATAATTGAGATCTCCATGGAGTTGACACACCCTCAAGTCACTTTTGCTAGCAGGGCCGCTTTGGCCCCTGGTAGTGGAATGTATAGCTAGGAGGCCTAGGTTGATTGTCACTCTTACTAGTAAGGCTTGGAGTTAAATGGTTTGGTTGATTGTAACTATTGTTTGTTGGGCTAGGAGTTGACAAGTTCTAGTCTACACGGACTGGGAGCCCGATTGATGTTCTTTGGGACGTATCTGGTTTACTCTTTTTTTAGATAGACATAGCTATTTTGTGTACCTGTTGGGCTTGTGGGGATCATTCAGATTTTTAATTAAACTTGTGCATGAGTGTATATTCTAGGCTTATGGAGGTCTAGTTAGGTTTAGTTGAGTTGTACTTAGATTTACTTTCTGTATACTCGTATGCCTTCTTTCTTTCCCGCTTTGACCTTTGTTGTGTCTAGATTTTATCTTATTAGATTGTTTTTACCTTTCTTGCTCGATCGGCCTATGGTGACTACTGAGTACCTTTATTTTGGCAATTATGCTACACCCTGCATCTTTTCGTGATGCAGGGCCTTGTACCAGTTGCTAGCGGTGATCGTTCGTATCATTCTTTAAAGCTTGTGGACATCTAAGACTAGGGTGAACACTTGGTGTCCTAGACTAGCATGTCTCCTTCGGTTCATATTTTAGCTTTTCTTTTTCCTTTTTTTAGGAATCTCTGTACTCGTGACTTCTCAGTTTTGGGAGGGTCTCCTTTGTATTTAGTCTTTGGTTTGCTTTTTGTTTTTCTTTTTTTATTGTTATTATTATTTTCTGTTTATTTCTACCCTTGTACTAACTACTTGTTGTTCTAGGTATGGGTAGTAATGGGATTTAATAGGTGCCATCATGACTCGGGAAGTCGGGTCAGATAGTATGTGACAACACACGTAAAACCTCAGCTAATCATGGTACTGCCCTCGAAAAAGTAGTAATCAACCTTAAGTCATGGTTTCTAAAAAGAAAAGTAGGAATAACTATCCACAACAATTATCATGAATTCACACATTCATGCTCAAACTAATTAGAAAGGATGTCGTAGCCTATTTGTAGGCAGACCGTGCATGGTCCCAAAGACAAGGCTAGAGCATTTCACTTCTGGACAGCCTCTGAACACTGTCACACTATCAAAAATAGGATCACAATGGTAATATGGTCGATTAGACACCAAAATCATTCAAAACGGAGATGAACCAATTTTTAGAGTCAAATAGGAATCATGGGAACCCCGTCCAAATATCCGGAATTGACTATGTCAAGAGGTCCTAAAGTGTGCCTCAAACTTGTGTTCCAACGATCAACGCAATTTGAGGCCTAAAACAGCCCACAACAACACATACATATAATCAACAAGTGAAGCAACAAAGAGAGAAAGCAGCTCAATCACGAAATGCACCTTAAACAGAGGTCCTTCAATAACTCCCAATCACTTCACCAGGTAGCCATACTGCCAATGATCACCCAAGAATTTTAATAACTCAAATCAGAGCTCCGATGAGGGAGAAATTGCCTTTTGAAATAAGAAATGAGACTCCAAATTCTCTAAATTAATAACCCAGATCTAGTCGCTAAAAATCTAATTTCTGTTGCTAAATTTCTGATTTCTTGTCGCTAAAAGCCTCCACCAGATATCAGCACTTCAGTTGGTTGGCATAAACATTGAATTCTACGACGGGGTGCCTGAGATTCCATTAGAACCCCATGAACGCAAATGAAATATGTAACCCTAGAAAATTTGATATTCCCCACTCAACGGAGCAATGAAAGTTCCCATACGAGATCATCTATGCTAAATAATGGGTCCCACACCAAAACTCTGTTTTAAGCCAAAATCTACAAGAGGACTCGAAATTAACTTGGAAGCCTTGGGATACAAACAAAGGGTCGTTCTTGACAAAATTGAACATTATGAAGCTAACCACGCTGACAGAATTCTAATCCAAGCTCGTTTACTTACAGTATTGACTTAAGTCAAACATAGGCCTTAACTTTAAAGTTAAAGCGCCTAATCACACAGAATCGCAATGAAAGCTTCGGGAGTCATGCCGATCTTGGTACAAACCTAAAATGACCATTCCAAAGCAAATGGAATTTTTAGAATTGGATTTTGAGGTCATCTTCTTGAACTTTTGATCAAAACTAACGGTTTAAGGTTATAAAGCCCAAAAACACTAAAACTCACATAAAAACTAAACAAATGACCATGTGACAAAACTGTGAGTCCCAGCAAGTCATAAATAACTTAGGTTTACTACTGCAAAGATCTAAAAAAGGAACAACCGGCATAAACACATAAATGACATAGAGGTCGTTACAACAACCATACTAAAAAGGACTTTTGTCTATGAAAGTAAGAGTCAAGATGTACTTGAAGGCTCAACAAGCCAGGAAAATTCTCCTGCATATCATGCTCGGTCTCCAAGGTAGTCTCCTCAACTAGACAATGCCTCTAATGGACTATGACTACACGAATAGCTCTCTAACGCAATTGTCACACATCCTATGCAAGAATCACAGTTGGCTCCTCCACCAAGGTCAAACGATCATCCAACTCCACTGCATCATTCTGAAGCACATGTGACTCATCAAGAACATACCGGTGTAGCATCAAAACATGAAATACCTGGTGGATAATTGAGAACAACGGAGGCAGAGCTAACTTATAAGTAACCTCTCCAATTATTCAAAGGATCTCAAAAGGTCCAATGTATATAAGGCTATGTCTACCCCATCTCATAAAAATCATCACACCCTTCATAGGTAACACATCACGGAAAACACTATCACCAACAAAAAACTTCAAAGGCCACCAGTTACCATCAGCATAACACTTGTGCCTACTTTGAGTTGTCTGAAGTTTGTCTTGAATCGCCCTCTCCTGCTGCAAAGCCTCCTTAATCAATTGTGTATTCGTAACTTCTAGATTTTGAGAGGGTTTCCTTTGTATTTAGTCTTTGGTTTGCTTGCCGCTTATGTCTTTTCTTATTGTTAGTATCATTTTTTGTTTAGTTCTACCCTTGTACTCACTAGTTGTCATTATGGATACAAGTCGGCTTACCTACTAGTGGGTCTTAGTAGGTCCCATCATGACTTTGAAATTTAGGTCGTGACAAGTTGGTAACAGAGCCCCAGGTTCACTAGTCTCACTTATATAGAGCTAATACCTATGAGAGTCCTACAGATAAATGTGGAAATGTATGTATCCTCTATCTGGGAGGCTACAATGTGTTTTTACAAATCCCTCTATTTTTGTATCACAGTCATGTAGCATGTGTGTTATTGGTTTTATAGAATCTCACTGGTTTAACTCTCTACGCAGTGTGGCTCGTACATACTGCATGGTTGCTAGGGTTAAGGGTGGACCTCTCTTGATTTGTAGAGGTGCAACCCAACCCCAAGATAGGGAGAAGGATTCAGAGCCTATAGCGGACCCTCCAACAACTCGTGTTCCAAATCTGCCAGTGGGGCTGGGACTAACTCATCACCACTTTAATTGATCGTGGCACTAGATCATCAGGTAGCTATTTCCAAGCTTTTACCGGTTCTTAGGGACATGCAACAGGCCCTAGCTGCAACACCTATGCCAACACCTACACTAACAACAACTTTTGCGCCAACATCTGCAATAGAAGAATCAAGAGCCCAGGTATCACCTGAGGTTCCCAGCCCATGATTGATTTGAAGTTATGTCGTTAGAGGTGCACAAAAGGCTTGGAGTGTTCTTGAGGCTTTCACCTTTGATGTTTTCAGAGGCTGTAGGTGAGGATGCCCATGAGATTTTGACTACTTATCGTGAGCGGCTGCATACTTTGGGCCTTGTTGAGTCGAGAAGACCCGACTTCACTACTAATAAGCTAGATGGTCTAGCCATAAAATTATGGCATACATTCATTGAGACTAGGCCAGGTGGTTCCCCTCCTGTCTCTTAGACTGAGTTCTCTGAGGCCTTTTTGGACAGATTCATCCCTCGATTCGTCAGAGATCGCCTCCGGGATAAGTTCTCCAGTTTGAGCAGGGCTCCATTACTGTTTTAGTGTATGAGGTGATGTTTTCTGAGCTCTAAAATAATGCAACCATGATTCCACCTACTAAATAGGAATGAGTTTTGTGTTTTATTCGTTGGTTGAAGCTTCAACTTTAGATTGAGACTCAGTCCATAGTCTTTGCGGGTCATTTTTTTTTGATATTTTTTATCATGCTCGCATATTTAAGGATCTCTATCGTGAGACCCAAAGGGGCAGTGATAAGATAGCTTGATATAAGGGTTCTATAGTGGGTCGCGTTCTAGGTCCAGAGATGCACATAATAGGGCTCGATAATAATTTCAGCATACTCAACCAAGCTGGCCTTTTCATACCTCATTGAAGAATTCTGACATTAATCGGTATAGCCGGAGTAAGGTTGGCTCTATTCAGAATCATGGGGCCTAGGCTAGTTCTTCAGGTTAAGGTGGCCATTCTTTTGAAAACAAATCATCTCCAATATGTTTTTTATGTGGTGAGTTAGGTCACTTTTCTAGAGATATCCCTTTGCATAGATGGATTACTCCAGTTCCACAACCAACTCTACATTCTTTACGAGAAACACCTCAAACTAGGTGTAAAGGTTAGGGTCAGGATCGTAATGGTGGACAATAGGGTATTAGGGTTGTCCCTGGGTAAGAACATCAAGTGGTAGGGTTGATGGCCAAGGAAAAGGCCGACAGGGCCATTTCTATACCGCTCTAGTGAGTGTTGAAACTAAGGCATCGCATGATATGATCACATGTACAATTCTTTTATGGTATTAGCCCACCTAGACTATATTTTATCCAGGATCTACCTATTCTTATGCGTCTATGTATTATGCTTCTCGTATGGGCATGATTTTTGTGCCTATGTCAACGCCATTGCATGTATAGACCATCGTGGGTGAATCTCTAGTAGTGCGTAAGGTGTTGCAATGTTTCTTAGTTACTATCTAGGGGTGTCACACTTGGGCTAACCTTATATTGTTAGTTATTCTTGACTTTGTTGTGATTATTTGCATGAAGTGGTTATCTCCTTACTGTGCAGTACTAGATTATTTTGTAAGACTGTTACTTTAGACATGGTAGGTCATCCTTCTAGTTGTGTAGCAGGGCATCATTCTCAACATACTGGTTGGTGTTATCTCTTATATTGAAGCTTAGAGTCTAGTGTCTAGCATATGTTTGTCTTATTTGGCCTACGTATGTGATGTGACTAGGGAAGTCCCTCTAGTTGAGTCTATTCCATTCATCCGTGATGTTGTAGATATGTTTCATATCGACCTACCTAGCCTACCCTTAGTGTGATATGGATTTTCCTATGGAGTTTGAGCCAGGAACTCAATCTATTTCCATTTTTTTGTATCAGATTGCTCTTGCAGAGCTCAAGGAGCTCTGTGTTAAACTTTAGGATCTATTGGTTAAAGGATTTATCGCACCTAGTGTGTCACCTTGGTGTGTTCCCATTCTATTTGTGAAGAAGAAAGATGGCATGATGTGCATGTGTATTGATTATAG